>BQNB010022607.1:0-62817 GCA_026074375.1 Tanacetum coccineum | reverse complement strand
ACGAAAAGATTTTGAGTTTTCAGGGTTCCGTTAGGTCAAAAACGCGAAAAACGTAATTTAAACGCTAAAGTATAAAAATAAATATCGGGAGTGATCGTAAACTACGAAACACTTAGAAAATATAAAATAACTCATATAACATCTAAACTAATCAAAATCCGAAGTCAGAACGCGTCCGATGACGTTTTTCAGATTTACGCGAGTTAACTTCCCGGTAAACTGCCGGATTCAAACGTAACGTATAAAAGTAAAAAATAATTGTCAGAAAAGTTTAAAATATTGACCTAAAATTTTTAGGGTGTGACAGTTCTTCTCATTAATCTTCAGTTGTCGTGATGCATATATGATCACCTTGCTTCTCTGCATCAGCACACACCCGAATCCTTGATTTGACGCATCATAATAAACTACAAAGTCGTTTGTTCCATCAGGCAATGACAATATTGGTGTATTACACAAATTTTCCTTTAAGGTCTGAAAAGCTTCCTCTTGTTCCACGCCCCACTCATACTTTTGCTTCTTCTGAGTCAGTGTAGTGAGCAGTTTAGAAATCTTGGAAAAATTCGCGATAAAACGTCGATAGTAACCTGCCAATCCAGGAAATGATCGGATCTCTGAGGTGTCTTTAGAGCTTTCCAATTCTTTACTGCTTCAATCTTACTTGGGTCCACATGATTATCGTTGCTGTTGGCTAAGTGTCCTAAGAAATGTACCTCTTGTAACCAAAATTCACACTTGGAAATTTTGGCAAACAATCTCTCCTTCTTCAGTAACTCCAGTACTAACTTCAGATGAACCTCAAGATCCTCCTTAGACTTCGATTAGATCAAGATATCGTCAATAAACACAATAAAAAACTTGTCTAAATACGGCTTGCACACCCGGTTCATTAAGTCCATGAAAACCGCTGGTACATTGGTTAACCTAAAAGGCATAATCGTAAACCCAAAGTTCCCATACCGCGCCCTAAATGCAGTCTTTGGAATGTCTTATTCATGTACTCTCAGCTGATGGTACCCGGAACAAAGATTTATGTTAGAGAAATCACGCGAAACTTGTAACTGGTCGAACAAGTCGTCGATCATGGGGAGATTCTTGATGGTCAGCTTGTCCAACTCTCGGTAGTCTATTCACATTTAAAATGAACCGTCCTCCTTCTTAAACAACACATGTGCTCCCCACGGAGAGTGACTAGGTCGAGTAAAATGTATTTTAAATGAGTTCTAAGGGCTACGAACTAACGAATAGGGTAGCAAACGAATATCGAATCAAAGGCTAGAAAACATATAAGGGATTTCACAGACGTAGATATATGCAAATCAAATGTTTTGAGAATCCTTTAAAAGAAAGAATAGAATATACGTACCAATAGAAAATGCAAACGAAAGAATCAACAAACTTACCACGACAAAAGGAACACATAACAAATAACAATACGTATCAAATGAGAAGATATAATTCATATACCAATAATCGACTTTACTTGAAAGAACCAACTAAATACTGTTAAAAAAATTCATTATAAAACAATAAAGAAAGTCGTCTAAAATAAAAAGAATCATTTTAAATCTTAAAATCGTCTTGAATATAATCTTTATAAAAATTCATCTTAAACATGGTTGTTATAGAAAATCCAGGGACATTTATTTAACGGTGTATCGTATTTTACCATTATGAATCATTTTAACCTACTTTTCAAAAATAAGATTTATCAAGCATAAAAAAACAGTTTCATATCTTATTTGTAAGGATCATTTTTAACATATCTTATTCAAAAAGATCATTTTAAACACAGTTTTCATAAATATAAGGAGACATCCACATAAAAGCGGCATCACAACGTATTCATAAAATGAATTAAAAAAATAGTTTTCCCCAAGCCTCATCAAGATACAATTCAAAAGGATTTTTTAGCTCATCCTCAATACAAAATATGCAACTCAAACAAAGGACATCGTAATACCAAAAGAGATTGCAAAATACCGTAAAGACTTTAACGCAAACCTATTGTTTGAAGGAGAACGAAAGTACAAGGAACCATACAATCAGAATAACAGTCAAATGAATACGTACAAGTGACATTCTGGCAAAGACATTACGAACCAAACAAAGAACATAAAAACTCATCTGTAATAACGATAAAAAGAACAACCATAGAGAAGCTTCGGTATTAACATGTCTAGAAAACTAAATGATATATAAAGAAGGGAGTAAATATTTATACTAACTTGTTACGAACAAACACCGCTAAAAAGAAAATTAGATATACATACGAGTTTTCAACGCCAGGAAAGAACCATCACAACGTGTTTCATGTATCATTACTCAGAGGTTACAAGTATCATCCTCTTCACGTTATCTCTTATCCATTCGATCAGATCCGTGAGGACTTATCTTACACGGAAGAGCCTGAGTCTATTCTAGACCGTCAGGACAGAGTCATGAGGAACAAGACGATTCCTTTTGTCAAAATTCTTTGGAGGAATCATCCCGAGCGGGAAGCCACTTGGGAGACCGAGGAGTCTATACGGACTTCTTATCCTCATTTTCTTCCATGATCTGGTATGTCCTTTTCAGCTGTATCATGTTTCTAATTCGAGGACGAATTATTCTTTTAAGAGGGGAAGAAGTTGTAAAACCCTAAAATCAGAACAAGTGCAAAATTACCAAAATGCCCCTAATGTCAGAAAATTAAATAAAAGCATGAATAAAAATTCAATCAAGTGTTATAAATTATAAAGTACATCATGTGACAAGTATGAAATTTATATAAGATTAAAATATCTTATATTATGCAAGAAAAATAATTATTTATTATATATATGTATTTTGCCGAAATAATTATAAGTTAATTACTTATATTATACAATTAAATATTAAATAAAATAGGGAAATTATAAAATATTTTTAGGCAAAATTAAATCTGATTTTATCCCCTTGAATACCCAAAAAACTCGGCATTTTATGTTGTATATCTTTTATATACATTATTTTCATTTGTAAATTTCTCAAAAACCATTTCCGAAAACCCTAAATAATTTAGGTGGCGGCACAACATCTTTATACAGCAAGGGACGAATTTTCTAGGGTTCTTGGGAGTACAAGGGAGCTAAGAAAATTATTGGTTCATTGGTTTGAAGCTTGATTCGATTTATGGTGTTCTTTTGAATTCGAAATACCTAGCCGAACTCAATAATTCATAAAATCATCCATAATTATTCAAGGTATTTTTATAACTCATTTTACATTATATACATCTGATATGTTCATGAGAAAAATTACCATGCACGTTATTTTGATTTATTAAGCTTAAACATGATCTAAACCCTAAATAATTGCAAGAATTGTATTCGGCTCTTAATAAATTTATACTTTCGATTTTATAATTTTTATGACTTGTATATATCATGTATGAACCAGATAAATTGTTAGAAAAATTGTATAAAAGATTTAGATAATTATTGTGGAATTTCTAATTCTTGCCGATTTTGAATTATGAAAGAAATGAAGAAATAAATTGGAAAACGAATTAGGGTTAGGGTTTTTATATTTTTCCCAGGTCCAATGCATGCTAATGAATGTAGAAAAATTATGTAATTATTGGGGAAAATTCTAATTAGGGTTTTGTGCATTTATTGGTTACCCGATTTGTGTTTTAAAAGTATAAGGGGGTGTTTTGTAATTTCTGAAACTTTGGGGCTGATTATGGCATGTTAATATAATGTATAGATTCTGTGAAAAATAAGTAGAAGGGTATAAATTGTCATTTGATAATTGTTATGGGTTAAACATGATTAATTATATATAATATATATATAATTCGAATTGTATTTAAAACTGAGGGACTAAAAGTGTAAATTATGAAAAGTACAAGGTATGATCAGTAATTAAAGTATTAAGTATGAAAATACCATATTTGATATTATAAGGGCTTGTTTTGCAAAAATGGATAATTAAAGATCATGTTTAATTAAAATTATAACTAAAAGGGAATAATTACGGTAAATTATGTATGTTCAAGGATTTGGATTGTAAATACAGAAATAGAAACCTGCTAATTATAGAAACATGCTATTTATGGAAACTTACTATTTATAGAAACCTGCTATTTATAGAAACATGCTATTTATGGAAATTACTATTTATAGAAACACTGTTAATTATAGAAACATGTTAATTATGGAAACTTACTATTTATAGATACACCTGCTAGTTATTAGAAACCTTGCTATTTATAGAAACCTGCGGGTATTTTATAGGAAAACCTGCTATTTTTAGAAAGTCTAATTTTTGGAAGTTTAATTATGGAAGTTATTAATCAGGGAAAAAGTTATCTTTATGGAAAGTTAATTAAGGTAAGTTAATTATGGAAGCAACTTACTATAATTAGAAGCTGCTATTTTTGGAAAGACCCATTATAAACAAGAATACTTAAACAATGTAACATATTAATCTTGGAATATGTTAATCATGGAACGTACTAATCAAGGAATCATGCTAAAAATAGGAAAGTTGCTAAAAATAGAAAGTTGCTAAAAATGGAAAGTAACCTTAATCATGAACAAGTAACTTATATATGTCCTTTAACATGTAGATCGCATTAAGCAGGAGTAGCTTCCATCTTCTTATCCATCTCTTTCGTTACTGCCTGGACATAAAGGTACGGGCTTTCGTCCTTTCTAGTAAGGACATTTTTCTTCCATGAATTCAATCCCAGAACTGCTATGCTTCCCCATGTTTATGTCTTTGCCATGATCCTTACATGTTTGGATTTCTAGATTATTCTATTGCCTGAGGCTATATATACGATGGACCATGATTTACATGACTTACCCCTAGTCATGGATGGTTCCTGACCGTGAACAAGAGGCACCTGTGTCACGACCGCTTTCGCGTTGAGAGTGATTTCACGCGGCGTCCCTATTTCATTGCTTACCAGATTATCTTTCCATGGTTTGGCCATTATAGTTAGGGGCGTATGGGTGCATCCTAGTTTACATGTTTACACGTTCATGGTGATTGGTTGGTGTGTGCTCTACATCCCATCACATTGGAGCTGATCCCTCCACCCATATTATTATAAGAGGAGTCACCCCTCTATTATCATGTTTGAGGCACCCTCTATTATATGCATGTATTCACGACATTATTATTATGACATGTATGATTATATGAGCTCGTGGGCATTCCTTATTATTTATGTTTATACTATCCATGATACCTTATGACATCTTTGACTTCACGTTACCATGTTTTACATGTTTATTTCCTATTCCTTCATGATGTATTCTCCAGGTTTCCTCATGACACTCATGATCTTTCCGCTGCTTTATACTTATTATCCAGGATTCATACTTATTACTTACATTGTTATTATATCCGTTCACTGAGCGTTATGCTCAGCCGTATTTCTTTCTCTTTCTTATACGGCAGGTATCTAGAGGGAGATTGGGCTTGAGAGAGTGTGTGCTTAGGAAGTGACCCATTTAGCTTCCTTTCTTTTTATCGCAGACACTTTGATGTGCTATACTATCTTGGGCACATGTTTTAGTCCTTTAGACTTCTTTTACGTTATTTCAGTTGATTCATAATGGGAGCCGATGGTTGATTCCGGCATTTCCACTTGTTCTATTTTTATCATTTATGACTTTATGTTTATTATGCTTTGATATGACACCTTGATGATGACGTTTCGGGCTATCTCCGGAGCGGGTTTGGGTTCGTTACAATTACGGTATCTGAGGCCAGGTTCCGGACTGTAGGCTTTAAACTTGACTGTGAGGATTGGGTAGACATTAGGTTCCTTCAGATCGATATCTTTGTCGCGTTTTAACTTTTAACGTTTAATCTATTAAACCTTTTTCAAATGTCAGTTGGTGAACATCGTACCGATGTTGATCGCTGCGGCCGTTCAGGAACCGTGGATTGCCTTGCTTCTCCCTCCCACGATTCGCGAGCAGGTTCGCGGAAGAATATCGCGTGGTGCTTCGGGTGGTAATCTCCAATAGCCATATTCATACTGGCTTGAGCGCTTCAATAAGTAGAAATCCCATTCGTTCGAGAAGCAGTAGCCCTGGTGATGTGAGAATTGGTTCTCCCATATGGAGAAGATCTTCGACGTGTGTTGTAATGAATGTTTTAAGAACCGATTGGCTGTGTATAAGTTCGGAGGGTGACGGTTGGCTTGGTGGAGAGCCTATAAGCGGGCATAGGAGGAGATGCATGGGTCCTACTTTGACTTGGGCGTTTCAAAGAGCGTTCTCTCTTTAGTTTTTTTCCCTCGAAGCCGATCAAGAGCGTTTGTGAGGGAGTACCATTCCATCCGCCAAAGGGCGAGTGAAAATAGTACTGAGTACATGCAACGTTTCCTCCGCTTAGCTGGTTTTCTTGGACAGGCTGCTGGCACTGTAGAAGAGCAGGCGAAGAACTTCCGTTGGGGTCTTCATAAGTTAATCCTTGACCATGTCATGTGTATACAGTTTACGGATGTTGCTCAGGTTGCGGATGCTGCACGCAACTTAGAAATCCTTCGTGACAGGGATGACTATGATAGGTCCGAACGTTCAGACAAGAGGTAAACTTTCTGTAATCAAGTTTTGCGACCTTGTTTTATGTTTTACCTCCTTATCCTTATAATATGTACCGTTCAAATTTCTCAGGCATAAGAGTGGAGGAGCCGATATCAGTCGGTCCACTCAGCAGAATAATGTTTTACGGGGTCATGATCAGTAAAATGACCGTCGTAGGGACTGACAGGCAGGGCGGTGTGGTACTACCGTACAACAATAACAACAGACTACTCTCGTGACAACAACAAGTCAAATCTTAATCGTTATCTATCTTTATCTGTTATATGTATGAATCTAACATCACGTCATGGTAACAGGAATTCTGGTGCTGGACGCGACCAAAGGAACAGAGGTCCGCAATCCCACCGATCTACCAACTCGGGTAAATCTTTTGAAATAACAAGTTTATTCTCTATATGTCTTAAAGTTCATGTCTCATAATCTATCTTTGAATCAGGTTCCCAGCAGTCCAGGGTACCCTCTGAGGGTTATACTCACCCTGTTTGCAATGCCATGTGGACGTAGACTACCCAGAGAGTGTGTCGTGCTGCAGGTACTTGCTTCAAATGTGGCAAGGCACTTGGTCATCTTCAGCGGGACTGCAAGAAGATACACTGGTGCTAGGTTCGTCTGGTCATGTGACAAGAAGCCAGACGCATGGCCGTGTCTTTGCACTTACTCAGGTTCAGGGCCGCCAATACTTCAGGTACCATCACTGGGGTGGTGCATTCTTTTATTCGGACGTGCAGTCGTTTGTTTCTATTTGATACGGGTGCGACACGTTCTGGTGATATCTACAAGTTTGCCTCATGTTTTAACTATGGACACCTATTTTACCTTGATCATGTATTATTTATATCACACGCCCATGTAAGACTCCGCACGTATTTCCATGTATACTAGAGTACTTCATCCTACAGTTTGATGACAAGATTCGTTCAGTTAATGCACTTCCCTTGGATATGTGTGAATTTGACATAATTCTGGGTATGGACTGGTTAGCAGCACACCGTGCTACGATTGACTGTCATTCCCGTCGTGTTATATTCGGCGATATTCATGCTCCTGAATTTATTTATCATGGTTCATTACCGGGAAAACCTATGAAGATCATTTCCGCTTTAAAAGCACGTACCTTACTATCGCATGGCTGTGAAGGTTTTCTGGCTACCATTCATGACACGACTTCTGACGTTTCTTCTATTCATGATCAGCCGATTGTTTCCGAATTTCAGGATGTATTTCCTGATGAACTTCCAGGAATACCTCCTATTCGCGACGTTGAGTTTAACATTGAGCTTATTCCCGGAGCTGAGCCGATCTCCAAAGCTCCTTATCGCATGGCACCGATTGAGTTAAAAGAATTGAAGGATCAATTACAGGAATTGTTGGAGCGAGGTTTTATTCGCCCGAGTGTATCGCCATGGGGTGCACCGGTTCTGTTTGTCAAGAAGAAGGACGGTAGCATGAGATTATGTATCGACTACCGTGAATTGAACAAGATCACCATTCGTAATCGTTATCCCCTTCCACGTATCGATGATTTATTTGATCAGCTTCAGGGCGCTAAACATTTTTCCAAGATTGATTTACGATCTGGTTACCATCAGTTGCGAGTGAAAGAGCAGGACATTTCCAAGACTGCTTTTCGCACACGTTATGGTCATTATGAATTCTTGGTTATGCCTTTTGGTCTCACGAATGCTCCAGCTGTATTTATGGACTTGATGAACAAGTTTTTCTTGAATTCTTGGACAAGTTCGTCATTGTGTTATTGATGATATTCTGGTCTTTCTAAGTCTCAAAGAAGATCACGAGGGGCATCTCCGCACTGTTTTGTAGATTTTAACAGGAGAAATTATGAGCCAGTTTTCCAGTGCGAATTTTGGTTGAGGTTTGGTGGCATTTCTGGGTCACATTGTTTCAGCAGAAGGAATTACTATGGATCCGGCGAAGGTTGAGGCTATCACCAAATGGCCAAGACCGACGTCTGTGACCGAAGTACGGAGTTTTCTTGGATTAGCAGGTTATTACCGCAGATTTGTAGAAGGCTTCTCACGATTAGCCTTACCCTTAACTAAGCTTATGCGAAAGGGCGAGAAGTTTGTATGGAACGAAGAGCGAGAAAAGAGCTTTGAAGAGCTTAAGCAACGTTTGGTTTCCTCGCCTATTCTTACTCTCCCATCTGGTACAGGTGGATTTCAGATTTACAGTGATGCTTCTAAGAAGGGTCTTGGGTGTGTACTCATGCAGCATGGGAAAGTGATTGCCTATGCCTCACGACAACTAAAGCCCTATGAGGTGAACTATCCTACTCATGATCTAGAGTTAGCAGCCGTTGTCTTCGCTCTCAAAATTTGGAGACATTATCTTTATGGCGAGTCGTGTGATATTTTTACCGATCATAAGAGCCTTAAGTATATCTTCACGCAGCGAGAATTAAATATGAGACAGAGGCGTTGGTTGGAGTTATTGAAGGATTATGACACAAACATTCAGTACCATCCGGGTAAAGCAAATGTGGTGGCTGATGCTTTGAGCAGGAAGTCGGGTATGATAGCTGGTATCAAAGTGGAAGAAGAGATTATTCGTGACCTTGAGCGTTTGGATATCGAATTATGTGTTCGTGGACAGAGTGGTTTCTGGGCTAGTCTGAGGGTTGAGCCTAACCTAATTTCACAGATCAAGACAGCTCAGAAGGATGACGGAGAAATCTGGGCAATTATTCAGAATATTGATCAGCAGACCGAGTTTCGCGTTGTTTTTATTTTTTTTTCTTTATTTACCGAGTTTCGCGTTGATGACGATGGTATTTTATGGCAGGGTACTAAATTATGCGTACCAGAGGATCCTACACTTCGAGAAGCCTTGATGACTGAGGCACATAGTTCTCCATTTTCGATTCATCCAGGTTCGACGAAGATGTATCACGATCTCAAGCAACACTTTTGGTGGAGTGGTATGAAGCGCGATGTGGCTACGTTTGTGTCAAAGTGTTTAATCTGTCAACAGGTTAAGATTGAACACCAACGTGCAAGTGGACTATTGCAACCATTAGAGATTCCTGTTTGGAAGTGGGACGAAATATCCATGGATTTTGTTACCGGGTTACCACGGACTCAGAGGAAGCACGATGCTATCTGGGTTGTTGTAGATCGTTTGACTAAATCGGCACATTTTCTCCCTATCCGTAAGGATTACCCCGTTAGTAAAATAGCAGAAATGTTCCAACAAGAAATTGTTCGATTACACGGTACTCCATCAGCGATCGTGTCAGATAGAGATCCACGTTTCACGTCTCGTTTCTGGAAAGGTTTACAGAAAGCTTGGGGAACCAGGCTCAAGTTTAGTACAGCTTTTCATCCTGAGACCGACGGACAGTCGGAGCGTACGATTCAAACATTAGAGGATATGTTACGTTCATGTGCTTTAGAATGGACAGGAAATTGGGATGACTATATATGTCTAGTGGAGTTTGCCTACAATAACAGTTGGCATGCGAGCATTAAATGCGCTCCTTTCGAGATGTTGTATGGTAGGAAGTGTCGTGCTCCTATTTGTTGGGATCAGGTTGGTGAACGTATTCTTGAGGGTCCGGAGATGATTGAGGTGACTAATGAAAAGGTCGCCGTCGCCAGGGAAAAGCTTAAGGAAGCTCAGACACGTCAGAAGAGTTACGCCGACAGGCATCGCAGAGCGTTAGAGTTCCAGCCAGGTGAGCATGTTTTCTTGAAAGTATCACCTACACGTGGAGTCAGGCGTTTTGGTATTAAGGGCAAGCTTAGTCCTCGTTTCATAGGACCGTTTGAGATTCTCGATCGTGTTGGTGAGGTTTCCTATCGTTTGGCGTTACCTCCTCAGCTATCTCATGTTCACAATGTGTTTCATGTATCATTACTCAGAGGTTACAAGTATCATCCTCTTCACGTTATCTCTTATCCATTCGATCAGATCCGTGAGGATTTATCTTACACGGAAGAACCTGAGTCTATTCTAGACCGTCAAGACCGAGTCATGAGGAACAAGACGATCCCTTTTGTCAAAATCCTTTGGAAGAATCATCCCGAGCGGGAAGCCACTTGGGAGACCGAGGAGTCTATACGGACTTCTTATCCTCATTTTCTTCCATGATCTGGTATGTCCTTTTCAGCTGTATCATGTTTCTAATTCGAGGACGAATTATTCTTTTAAGGGGGGAAGAAGTTGTAAAACCTACACATCAGAAACAAGTGCAAAATTACCACAAATGCCCCAATGTCAGAAAATTTAATAAAAGCATGATAAAATTCAATCAAGTGTTATAAATTATAAAGTACATCATGTGACAAGTATAAAATTATATATAAGATTAAAATTTTTATATATGCAGAAAAATCATTATTTTCTTATATTTATGCATTTTGCCGAAAAATTATTCTAAGTTAATTACTTATATTATTGCATTAAATATAAAATAAATGAGGGAAATATAAAGTTTTTTAGGCCAAAATTAATTATGAGTTTATCCCCTTGAATACCCAAATAACTCGGCTTTTAGTTGTATATTTTTTATATACAATTTTTCAGTTGTAAATATCTTAAAATAACCATTTCCAAAACCTAAACAATTAAAGTGGCGGCTCCTTAATTTTTTCAAGGCAAGGAACGATTTTTTATAGGGTTCTGGGAGTACAAGGGAGCTAGAAAAATTATTGATTCATTAGTTTGAAGCTTGATTCGATTTATGGGTGTTCTTATGAAGTCAAATTCTTAGACGAACTCAATAATTCATAAAATCATCCATTATTATTCAAGGTATTTTTATTAATCATTTTACA
The DNA here is from genome assembly GCA_026074375.1 of Tanacetum coccineum. Taxonomy (NCBI): domain Eukaryota; kingdom Viridiplantae; phylum Streptophyta; class Magnoliopsida; order Asterales; family Asteraceae; genus Tanacetum; species Tanacetum coccineum. The sequence continues at coordinate 51,431 of BQNB010022607.1, read as the reverse complement.
TTAATAGATCTGATATGTTCATGAGAAAAATTAACCCATGGCCCCTTGGTACTGGAACCTTATCTGTCTCAAATTGCTTTACAATCACAGAAACGTGCATGGTAATTTTTTCATGAACATATCAGATCTATTATATGTAAAATGAGTTATTAAAATACCTTGATTAATTATGAGGATGATTTTTAGGAATTATTGAGTTCGGCTAAGAATTTTGGAATTCAAAAAGAACACCATTAAATCGAATCAAGCTTCAAACTAATGAACCATTAATTTCTTAGTCCCTTGTACTCCCATAGAACCCTATAAAAATCGTTCCTTGCCTTGAATATATTATGGAGCCGACACTTTAAATTGTTTAGGGTTTGGAATGGTTTTTTTAAGATTTTACAAAATGAAATTGTATATAAAATAAGATATACAACATAGTATGCCGAGCTTTTTTGGGTTAGTCAAGGGGATAAAATCAGATTTTAATTTTAGCCTAAAAATTTTTTTATATTTCCCTAATTTATTTTATATTTAATTGCATATTATAAGTAATTAATTATAATAATTTCGGCTAATGCATAAATATAAGAAAATATTATTTCCTTGCATTTAATATAAGATATTTTAAATCTTATATAATTTCATACTTGTCACATGATGTACTTTATAATTTATAACACTTGATTGAATTTTTATTCATGCTTTTATTTAATTTTCTGACATTAGGGGCATTTTGGTAATTTTGCACTTGTTCTGATTTTAGGGTTTTACAACTTCTTTACCCCTTTAAAAGAATAATTCATCTTGAATTTAGAAACATGATCAGCTGAAAAGGTCATTCAGATCATGGAAGAAAATGAGGATAAGAGTCGTATAGACCCACGGTCTCCCAAGTGGTCTTCCCGCTGGGATGATTCTTCCAAGGATTTTGACAAAGGATGTTCTTGTTTCTCATGACTCAGTCTTGACGGTCTATAGACTCAGGCTCTTACGTGTAAGATAATCCTCAGGATCTGATCGAAAGGATAAGAGATAACGTGAAGAGGCATGATACTTGTAACTCTGAGTAATGATACATGAAAACACATTGTGACATGAGGATAGCTGAGGAGGGTAACGACCAAAACGATAGGAAACCTCACCACACGATCGTGAATCTCAAACGGATCCTATTGAAACGAGGACTAAGCTTGCCCTTGTTACCAAAACTGTCTGACTCACTTGTAGGTTTGATACTTTCAAGGAAAACATGCTCACGGCTGGAACTCTAATGCCTGCGATGCCTGTCGGGTTAACTCTTCTCTGAAGAGTATGAGCTTTCTTAAGCTTTTCCATGGCGACGGCACTTTCATTTTAGTCACCTCAATCATCTTCGGACCCTCAAGAATACGTTCACCAACCTGATCCAACAAATAGGAGCACGTCACTTCCTACCATCCAACTCTGAATGGAGCGTCATTTAATGTCGCATGCCAACTGTTATTGTAGGCAAACTCCACTAAACATATATTTGTCATCCCACTTTCTGTCCCATTCTAAAGCACCATGAACGTAAAAAATATCCTCTAATGTTTGAATGTAAGATCCGACTGTCCGCGTCGGTCTCAGGATGAAAAGCTGTACTAAACTTGAGCCTGGTTCCCCAAAGCTTTTCTGTAAAACCTTTCCAGAACGAGACGTGAAGCGTGAGATCTCCTATCTGGACACGATCGCTGATGGAGTACGTGTAATCGAACATTTCTTGTGGACTTTTCTGCTTTTTACTTACGGGTGTGGTAATCCTTACGGATAGGGAGAAAAATGTGCCGATTTAGTCAAAACGATCTACAACAACCCTGATAGGCATCGTGCTGCTCTGAGTCCGTGGTAAACTTGGTAACAAAATCCATGGTTATTTTTGTCCCACTTCCAAACAGGAATCTCCTAATGGTTGCTATGCCCATGACGTTGGTGTTCAATCTTTACCTGTTGACAGATTAAATCACCTTTGACACAAACGTAGCCACATCGCGCTTCATACCACTCACCAAAATTGTTGCTTGAGATCGTGATACATCTTCGTTCGCAACCTGATTGAATCGGAAAATGTGAGAACTTATTTGCCTCAGTCATCAAGGCTTTCTAAGTTGTAGGATACTTGGTACGCTTACTTTAGTCACTGACAGAAAATACCATCGTCATCAACGCGAATCCTCGGTCCTGCTGGATCCCAATATTCTGAATAAGGCCCAAGATTTCTCCGTCCATCCTCTGTAAGCTGTATAGATCTGTGAAATTAGGTTAGGCTCAACCCTCAGACTAGCCCAGAAACCATTCTGTCCACGAACACATAATTCGATATCCAAACGCTCAAGGTCACGAATAATCTCTTCTTCCACTTTGTTACCGCTATCATACCCGACTTCTGCTCAACAAGCATCAGCCCATACATTTGCTTTTACCCGGATGGTACTGAATGTTTGTGATCATAATCTTTCAAGAACTCCAACCAAGCCTTGTCTCATATTTAATTCTCGTTGCGTGGATGATATACTTAAGGCTCTTATGATCAGGTAAAAATATCACACGAATCGCCATAAATGATATATGTCTCTAAATTTTGAGGAGACGAAGACAACTGTGCTAAACTCTAGATCATGTGTAGGATGTTCACATCATAGGGCTTTAGTTATGTGAGGCATAGGCAATCAATTTCCCCTGCTGCCTGAGTCACACCAAGACCTTCTTAGATGCAACACTGTAAATCATGAAATCCACCTGTCAGATGGGATGAGTAAGAATAGGCGAGGGAAACCAAACGTTGCTTAAGCCTTTCAAAGCTCTTTTCTCGTCTTCATTTCCATACAAACTTCTCGCCCTTTTCAGATAAGGCTTAGTTTTAAGGGTAAGGCTATTCGTTGAGAAGCTTCTTTACTAGTATCTGCGGTAATAACCTGCGAATCCAAGTAAAATCCGATTATCTTCGGTCACAGACGTCGGTCTTGGCTTTTGGTGATAGCCTTCAACCTTCGCCGATCCTTAGTAAATTCTTCTGCTGTGAATGAAACAATGTGACCAGATAGGACACTTACTTCAACCAATATTCGCACTTGGAAAACTTGGCATTTAATTTCTTTCCTGTCGTAAAATCTATAAAACAGTGCGGAGGATGCTCCTCGTGTTCTTCTTTAGACTTAGAGAAGACCAGAAATATCATCAATAACACAATGACAGAAACTTGTCCAAGATTCATGAAAAACTTGGTCATCAAGTCCATAAATACAGCTGGAGCTTTCGTGAGACCATAAAGGCTACTAAAGAATTCATAATGACATTAACGATTATTTTGTTGTGCGAAAGCAGTCTTGGAAATGTCAGGCTCTTTCACTCGACAACTGATGTAACCAAGACGTAAATCAATCTTTGGAAAAAATTTTTTTGTTTAGCGCTCGAAGTCTGATCAAATAAATCATCGATAAGTGAAGGGGATAACGGGATTACGAATGGTGATCTTGTTCAATTCCACGGTTAGTCGATACATTATGCTACCGTCCTTCTTCTTGACAAACAGAACCGGTGCACCCCATGGCGATACACTCGGGCGAATAAAACCTCGCTCCAACAACTCTTGTAACTGATCCTTCAATTCTTTTAACTCAATCGGTGCCATGCGATAAGGAGCCTTGGAGATTGGCTCAGCTCCGGGAATGAGCTCAATGTTAAACTCAACATCGCGAATAGGAGGTATTCCTGGAAGTTCTTCCGAAAATACGTCCTGAAATTCGGAAACAATCGGCTGATCATGAATAGAAGAAACGTCAGAAGTCGTGTCATGAATGGTAGCCAGAAAACCTTCACAGCCATGCGATAGTAAGGTACGTGCTTTTAAAGCGGAAATGATCTTCATAGATTTTCCCGGTAAGGAACCATGATAAATAAATTCAGGAGCATGAATATCGCCGAATATAACACGACGGGAATGACAGTCAATCGTAGCACGGTGCGCTGATAACCAGTCCATACCCAGAATTATATCAAACTCACACATGTCTAAAAGAAGCGCATTAACTGAACGGATCTTGTCATTAAACTGTAGAGGAAGGTCTCTATACACATGGGTAATACGTGCGGAGTCTTTCATGGGCGTGGATATACATAATACATGATCAAGTAATATAGGTGTCATAGTAAAACATGAGGCAAACTTGGTAGATATCACAGAATGTGTCGCACCCGTATCAAATAAAACAAACACTGCACGTCCGAATATAAATAATGCACCAGTGATGGTACCTGAAGTATTGGCGGCCTGATCCTGAGTAAGTGCAAAGACACGGCCTGATGCGTCTGGCTTCTTGTCAGCATGACCAGACGAACTAGCTAGCACAGTTTTTCTTTCCCAGGTTAGTTCCCGGTTGAAGATGACAGCTCTGGCCGCATTTGAAGCAAAGTACCAGCAGACACGACGTCCTCTCCTGTGGTGTCTACGTCTACTGTGATGCAAACAGGAGTGGAGTATAACCCTCAGAGCGGTTACCCTGGACTGTAGGGGAACCTGATTCAATGATAGATCTATGAGACCATGAACTTGGTGACAATATAGCAGATTATAACTTGTTTTTTCAATATGACTTTACCGAGTTGGTTTAGATCGGTGGGGTATTGATGACCTCTGTTCTTTTTGGTCTCGGGCGGGGGGGGTCCAGCACCAGAATTCCTGTTACCATGACGTGATGTTAGATTCATATCGTATAACAGATAAAGACGATAACGATTAAGATTTGACCTGTTGTTGTCACGAGAGTAGTTGTTGTTATTGTTGTTACGGTAGTTACCACCACCGCCCTGCCTGTCAGACCCTTGACGGGGTCATTTTTCTGTCATGGACACCGGTAAAACTATTCTGCTGAGTGGCCGACTGATATCGGTCTCCACTCTTATGCCTGGAGAATAATTGAACGGTACATATTATAAGGATACGGAGGTAAAACATAAAACAAGGTCGTAAAACTTGATTACAGAAAGTTTACCTCTTGTCTGAACGTTCGGACCTATCATAGTCATCCCGGTCACGAAGGATCTCTAAGTTGCGTGCAGCATCCGCAACCTGAGCAACGTCATGTAAATGTAATAACTCATGGACATGGCTCGAGGTTGACTTATGGAAGGACCCCAACGACAAGTTCTTCGCCTGCTCTGCTTTCTGCTTTTAGTACCAGACAGCCTGTCCAAGAAAACCAGCTAGGCGGAGGAAACGCTGCATGTACTCAGTACTATTTTCACTCGCCCTTTGGCGGATGGAATGGTACTCCCTCTTCCAAGCGCTCTTGCTCGGCTCGAGGGAAAAAAATTAAAGAATAAGAACAACTCTTTGAAAGCTGCCCAAGTCAAAGTAAGGACCCACGCATCTCCTCCTTTGGCCTACTTATAGGCCTTCCACCAAGCCAAAGCGTCACCCTCGAACTTATACACAGCCAATCTGGTTTTAAAAGCATCATTACAATCCATCACGTCCAGAAGATTTCTCCAATTACGGGGAAATCCAATTCTCAGGCTATCCCAATAGGGGCTACTGCCTTCTCGAATAACGAACGAGGTTCTGCTTATTGAAGCGCTCGAAGCCAAGTATGGAATAGTGACTGGTGGAGGATTACCACCCGAAGTTACAGCTCTATGTGCCGTACTCTTCGCGAACCGGGCTCGCGAATCTGTGGGTGCGGCATGGCATCCAGGCTGCCTGAACGGCGCAGCGAGTTCAGCTCGGTTACGGAGTGTTCAACATCTGACATTTGCAAAAAGGGTTTTAATGATTAACGGTTAAAAGGTCATAGCGAACAGAAGATAACGTCGATTCTGGAGGAACCTAATGTCTACCCAACCCTCACAGGTCAAGTTTTAGAGCCTAAGGTCGAAAGCCTAGCTCTGATCCATAATTGTACGAACTACTTCTCGGGGAAAGGATTTGGCCGAAATCGTCATTAATCATGGTGTATATCAAAGCATATAAAGGCATAAAGTCATATTTGATAAACATAGGACAAGGTGGAAAGCCTGAATCAAACATTCGGGATGCCATATTATGAGATCAACATGAATAAAGTAAAAGAAACTAATGGACGAAACATGTGTCCTTATAGTATCAGCACATCAAAAATGTCTAGCGATACAAAGAAAGGAGGCTAAATGGGTCACCTTCTACAGCACAGGACTTCTCAAGCCCAATCTCCTCTAGATACCTGCCGTATAGAATATTGTGAAAGAAAATACGGCGCTGGAGCCATAACGCTCAGTGAACGGATATAATTAACAATGTAGTATTAAGTATGAAGCCTGGATAATAAGTATAAAGCAGCGGATAGATCTGAGTGTCATGAGAAACTGGAAATACGTCATGAAGGAATAGGAAATAAACATGTAAAACATGGTAACGTGAAGTAAAAGATGTCATGAGATATCATGGATAGTATAACATAAATAATAAGGAATGCCCATGAGTCATATAATCATACTGTCTTAATAATAATGTCGTTTCGTGTATACATGCATATAATAGGGGGCTGCCTCAACATGTAATAGAGGGGTGACTCTCTATAATATAAGGGTGGTGTGATCAGCTCACAATGTGATGGGAGTTGAGCACACACCAAACCACATCACATGTACGTGTAAAAACATGTTAAAACTTAGGATGTGCAACCTTACGCCCCTGAATAATAATGGCCAAATGAATTTTAAGTAGTAACATGTAAGGGACGCCCGCGTTGTAATCACTCCTCAACGGCGAAAGAGTCGTGAACCACAGGGCTCATATGTCCTTACGGTCATGGTACCTACCATGACTAGGTGGTAAGTCCATGTAATCATGGTATGCGTATATACAACTCGGAAATAAGGAATAAGTCTTGAATCAAAACATTTTTTCTTATTTTAATTTTTTTTTTATTTGTTTTTTTTCTTTTTTTTTCATGCATTCTTGTGTATTTGTTATTTTTTTTAATTTTTATTTTTTTTTTTTTTTTTTTTTTTTTTTTTTGTTAAACATGTTTTTTTTTTTTTTTCGTTGTTTTTTACATTTTTATTGAAACATTTTTTTTTTTTTTTTTTTTTTTTGTTTTGTTTTATTTTGTTTTGCTTTTTTGTTCTATTTTTTTTTTTTGTTTTGTTTGATTTGTTTTTTATTGTTTTTGTTTTTCTATTTAATTTTCATTTTTTTTTCTGCTTTTTATTTTTTTTTTTTTTTGGTTTATTACCATTTTTTGTTTTTTTTTATCTTTTTATTTTTTTTTTAATTTTTTGTTTTTTATTTAATCTCTTTTTTTTTGTTTTTCATTCTTCTCTTTTTTGTTTTTTTGTTTTGTTTCTTTTTGTTTTCTAGTTTATTTAGTTGTTTGTTTTTCTGTTTTTGTAAAGGATCATGGCAAAAGAATAAAAATGGGGAAGGCATAGCAGTTCTGGGGGTTTATGAATCAATGAAAAGAAAGAAATGTCCTTACTGAAAGGACGGAATATCCGATACCTTATGTCCAGCAGTAACGGAAAGAGATGGATAAGAAGATGGAAGCTACTCCTGCTTAATGCGATCTACATGTTAAAGGACATATATAAGTTACTTGTTCATGATTAAGGTTACTTTCCATTTTTTTGTAACTTTCTATTTTTAGTAACTTTCTATTTTTAGTAACTTCTATATTAGCATGGATTTCTTGTTTGTACGTTCATGATTTACATATTCCATGGTTAGTATGTTTCATGATTAGTTTCGTGTTATATTGGGTACTTTCAAAAAGCAGCTTCTATTTATTACGTAAGTTTCCAAAAATAGACTTTCCTTAATTAACTTTCCATAAATGATAACTTTCCTGATTTAATAAGTTTCCATAATTAAACTTTCCAAAAATAGACTTTCTAACAACAGACTTTCCAAAAATAGCAGGTTTTATTTATATAAGTTTCCTTAAATACATGTTTCTTTTAATTGCAGGTCTCTTATAAATAGTAAGGTTTACATAAATAATATGCAAAATGACTTTTCTATCCCCCCCAACTTATTTTTTCGCAGCTCATAAAAAATGTAATAACTTTGCTTAAATCAGCCCCTAAAGTGTCAGAAATTACAAAAACCAAGTACCTTATACTTTTAAATGCATTTCGGCTAACAAAATAATTCACAAAACCCTAATCCAAAGCTTTTCTCCAATCAAAAATCACAATTATTACCAATCATTGGCATTTAATACACCTGGAATAAAATATCAAAACCCTAACCCTAATTCATTTTTAACATTTTTTTCTTCCCTTTTTCCTTATTTCGAATTCAGGTATAACACCATTTAATATCTCCAATAATCATTCGAATTATTGATAAATTATTCAAATCTATTTTTTGAGTTATATGAGTTATGAACAACTTTATAAAAAATTATAAAATAAATTTTACATTAGTTTTATATGCCGTTTTCTATTTTCATTTCTAATTAGGGTTTTGAATCTATGTTTCTATTATAAAATCAATTAAAGTGCATGAACATTTTTCCAGGTTTTATAACATTATTAACATTGATGATAACATAAGTAATAAATTTACCTTTATGGCCCTTGCCCCCATTGATGATTTAATGATTTAATTGCACCGGTTATGATTTTCGACCCCAAAACAATTCCAACAAATAGAATCAAGCACACTCTCAATGCTTCCACTATTTTTCCCACACTCTTAAGCTTCAAATGATCTTAGATAAAATCGCACAAGTCCTAAAAAATTCTTCTGTGCCGCCACTTAAATTATTTAGGGTGCGTGTGGTATTTGTTTTTAGGATTTAGTAAAATGGAAAGTGAATAAAAGTATACAAAGGGTTGGCCGAGTCTAGGGCATGTTCAAATGGATTAAAATCAGGTTTTATTTTTTACATATTTATTTTATATTTATCCATTATTTTATTTAATTATTTTTGTAATATTAAATTATTAAATACCATATTTAAATTCGGCATATATACCTATATTATTTTTAATTATTTTCATTCTATATCATAACAGTATTTTTTAACCTTACAAAAAAAATCATAATTGCTGAATATTGTATTTTCATATTTCTAACACTCAATGATTCTTAATTAAGCTTTCATAATTTTTCTTTCATTAGGGGGTAATTTTGGTAAATTTTCACATGTGTTGAGATTTTTAGTGTTACACAAACCACATTTGATAAATAATCAACGGGGCAATACGAGTATATATTTGTTCCCGCTTGAAGACTGGGAACTGGCCCCATAAATCATTGCCTTTATGTCAAAGATTCGCTACTTGGATAGAGTTTTGTGGCATCTCCATCACGTTGCGAAATTTTGCCATTAACGGTTGACATATGTCACATTGTGGTGACAAAGCGTGGGGCATCCCCGGTGGCGTCCAACTAGGCAAGCTTTCGGGGAATGTCAAAAGCTCTTGCCCCGAGCACAACGCCTAATACTTGGTCAGCAGCGATCTTGAATAGAAAGGGTCGTACCCAAAAGTAGCTGTTTTGACGTCTTTGAAAAATTTCTTTTTCTGCTGAGACGACATTCCTTTGATCACAAAATTCCCGCTTGGTACTTTGCAAAAACGGCAAACCATGGGGCAATTTCATCCCACGAAAGTAACCATCCCGAGTGTTCGAGAGGAAAATGTTTCCGTAATTTCTTTTGTTTTCGCTGCTCACTTTGATGGGGATTTTCAAGTCTGGAAGGTCGGTCTGCGGCGAGATTTTCTGCTCCTTTTTTTATACGGATAACGAAACATTCAAATTCTTGGAGCAGCAAAATCCACGGGAAGCTCAATCTTGGCTTAGCCTCTGCTTAGCAAGAGGTACTTGAGAGTCGATATGGTCCGTATACATATGCTTTTGGAAAATTAAAACAAGTTAGACATTATAAGAAACAAGATAAGTGTGAAATAAATTAAATAGCAACTTTAAGTTTGTCATGAATTTAAGACACCTACATTATAGGTGTCTAGAGTAAAGATTAATAGGTTGAGAGTTTGAGTTGAGGTTGTAGAATGTCTAGTGACATTGGGTAAAATGTGAGAAATGACCGTGAAAGACGCTAAGTGGTATTAGTGCACTTATGTAAGATGTTAAAGTATTAGTTAAAGTTTGACTTGTGTGAAGTCAAAGTAGTGAATTTCTCCAAGTGACACAAAGTCCTTGATGAAAATTTTAGGGAAGAAATGAGTGAGACGCGACGTATAGTGGAACAAGTTAATAAAATGATAAATTGGCTACGGTAAAATGTAACATGAATGGCATAGTGTCATTAGTAAGAGTGTAACTGTGATAGAAATGAAAGGGAAGTAGAACGGATTAAGGGTATTAATTGTGTTATAGAGTAGCTAGAGTTGCAAAACCACATAGGTTGTTCCAACTAGTTGGGTAAATAATTTGAAAATACTAAGATGAAATAAGGGGTCAAATGTGATCGAGTTTTGGTTAGTATTATACGAAGAGATTTCGGGGACGAAATCTAAATAAGAGGGTAGATTGTAACACCCCAAAACCGGTTTTTAAGTATTTAATATCGAGAATGCCATTATATAGTTTGACTACGACTTTTAGTAGTTTGAATGCATTACGTGATTGGTTAGTCAAACACGATAGTCAACCATAAGACAAATATGTGTATTATTAAGGTTATAGAGAGTTGTGAGGGTCAAAGTAAAAGAAAAGAGACTTGAGGGGCTAAAGGTGTCAAGTTGCTAAACTTGACACCATCAAATATCTGGGACTTCCATAATATTCCAGATTTTTAGAGAGTGTGTATGTGTGTTGGGTGAGTCGACCTAAAACAAGAAAAGAGAAGGAAAAACAAGACTTGATGTAACTAGTGAATGAAAGATTAGTGTTCCAATTAAAGAGTTTTATTCATATCAATTACCTATTCAAGTAAGTGATCTTTAATTGATATGAATTAATGAATTATGGATTAAGGTTCTTGAAGATGAATTAGGGGTTTTGGGTAAAAAGTGTTTTTAAGTAATCTAATGAGGTTATAGAATATATGGGTTAAATATTATTGTTTAAAATTAGTAAATGATCGCTGCCAAACTACACCTTAAAATATATATAATATATAATAAAATATAAAATATATATAGTAAGAATAGTCTAGAAACAAAATCAATAAAACTGAGAAGTAGTATAGCGATTATGATGGGTAATTTGTCATCACCCTCCAAAAACGCATACTCAAGATGGGATGGTAAGTCTTTGAGTTCAAGGTCGGGAGGATCTTCACATGAAGATTTAACCTTTTCAGGCACATTAATTTCACAAACTGGTGACGGAGGAAGATTTGGGTCACTATTGATCACACTTAACAACTCCTCAAGGTAAACAGTATCTCCCTCAGAATCATAGATGCCATCAACACCCGGTGGTATTGAATCATCATGTTCAAGAAATTCATCGATCTCTTCCATTAGAAAATCACTTCCTCCGAAGGGAGTGAAAGATGGAGAGCGAGAATCGATCGTAAGACCCGAAGTAGAAGTGGGATTGCCACTTTCAGAAATTTCAAGTACTTCTTGAACATATTCTTCACAAGCAATGTCAATAACATCGACTCGGTTAACTGATTCAATGATATTGTAGGAGAGAGTTTTAGTATCACCAACTTTGAAGGTCACGGATTGGTCATCATGTCTAAGGGTCATTTGTTCACCGTGAACATCTATTAAGGCACGTGCCGTCCTCAAGAAAGGTCTTCCTAAGATTAAGGGAGCCCGAGGATCGGCAACGTATCACGACCACAAAATCAGGCCAGAAAGAAAAACGTTCCAACATTCACGAAACAGCCTCGGCCGATGCCAGGGTTGGAGTTGAAATCGTTCGGTCGGCAAGTTTAAGAATCATTCGGTTTATGTCAAAGCTGAGACTTTAGGTTCTATTCCAATGGAGGGGGAGAGGCATTAGTTGATGCTTGCACCGAAGATAGGCCAAGCTAAGCATTCCATTCATCTTCCGGAAAGAGTCACACGTCTAAGAAATCTATCAGGGTCTCCAAGTTTTTTGGAAAACTTTTTTAGATTACCGCCGAGCAATTTTCGTTACCTGGGTGTCTTTGTCAACTCAATTATCTTGATCGTTGTCATGGAGGAGCTTTCCTAAACATTGGTAGCAAATTTGGGCATGTTTGTAGGAGAGCCGTGAACCGCGAACTTAGCTCAAAATGGAGATTTCGAAAAATCTCTATAAATTTTGAAGCTAGAAGATCGTCTTTTTCACGGAGCTTCTCTTTGTTGGCCCTTGAAGGATAAGGTAATGTTGGTTTGGTCTTTGAAGCTACAACGGGCTCATTAGTTTGGACTACCGGAGGTTGGACGTTTTCGGTGCTTGGTTTGCACCGAATCCTTTTGTCACCATCGGGTTCATTTTCCATCCTCTTTTGGAGAGAAGAAATTTGAGGTCCATTGTAGGAAAAACAACGCTCGGGTAGTGATTGCTTTCACATCACCTTTTTGGGTAGCAATGGTGTTGCCTTGAAGAGAACGCCTGAACGCCGAGAGTAGAAAGCGGTATTACTATTCACGGATTTGGTGATAACAGGTCCGTTATAATTTGCCTTTATGATTATGGCATATTTTGCATTACCGCGTCATAGCTTTGACGTATTTCAAAATCGGACTTAGACACAACCTAGTGCTGGAGGACTGGAGCGGGAGCATGGTAAGGTTGGAGCTTGAAAGTCGGGGTTGATAAATCTGGGGTGTAGTAAACTTGTCCTTGACTAAAATTATTACCCCGATTTTGGTTAAAATTTTTCCCCCGATTTTGGTTGAAATTGATCCCCCGATTTTGGTTGAAATTGATCCCCCGATTTTGGTTGTTTTGATGGTTTTGCATAGGAGGAAAACCGGGAGGTCGAATTTGGTTTGCAACCATCTGAGGTCGATAACTGGCATTCCCTTGGTTGTAGTTAACTGCGGTGGCTTGTAATACGTACCTTGAATATGTCACGAAAAATCGTTGCCAATCGTGGCTGGATAATTTTGGTAAGAATACCACCCCCACAATTTACACAACTTGCTCGAACCCCCGTTTTTAACGGAGCGGGAGCTGGAGTTTGGTTTTTTCTTATCAAAAATCAATGCTCAAACCATATCTTTAAGTTTCAGCAACAACGGATGAAACTGCTGGGGTAAAAGTTCGACCCACTTTGTGAAACAATGCCTTGCTTCGTGATTGACGACATTGGACTTGCTCTCAGATGATTTTTATGGCATCTCGAGGCATTTTACTAGAAAGTTACCACATGCAGCAGAGTTCAATAATCTTGTTCAATCGAGTTTAAGGGCATTATAGAATGTATCGAGTTGATTGTAATTTCGAAACACATGATGGCGGGCATCCCCTCAAAGTCATTAATCGTCCCCCATGCCTCATAAAACGTTTCACAAATTTGTTGTTGAAATCTCGTGATTTCCCATTTCGAAGATTTGTTGTTTTAGAGGAGGGGAGAATTTGTTAATGAATTACGAAACAAGATATCCTGTGTAGAATCAATCGAGGGGGTTTCTTTCTCGAGCCAAATCCGGCGGCCCCCTTGAGGGAAAAACTGGGTAAACAGCATAAGCGTAAACCGACGTACTCGGACCGTTTCGGAACTCACTTAGAATGATCTTGTTTGCAAATATGGATGTGAGCATGTGGTCTTCTTTATATCATGTCCAAAAAATTGCTTCTGTTTTGAACCAAGATTAAGATAGACCATGCTTGATCTCAAGTTTTTGCGGTAAATTTCAGGAACAACGATCGCGTCTCGTAACCCACGGGTGGTGCTGGTCGAGTAATTGCGCCATAGTACGATTATCGGCCATCGTAACTATGGGATGATTGAAAGTTTCTTGATTGTTATTTGGTTTCTCAAGATTTGGTGATTCAACAGAAGTTTGTCGGACTTGTTGTTGTCGACGTTTACGGGCTTGAGAACGAGTGCGCATGCACAAAATAGAAATATAAAAAGAAAATTTACACTAATTTTTTTTGGTTTTTTCAATGATTTATTCACAATGTATTTTAACGGACAATGAGGTAGGACAACTTCAACCAAATAATCTACTTACTTCACGGTAGCTCTCAAAAAGATAAACGCACAGGTGAGCGGAGGAGTAGGAATAGCGCGAAGCCATTTTAACCTTACGGACGTAGATCCTACAACAAACCCTCCTTATACCCACTTATTTAGTTTGTATTAACTTTTCAAGGTGAGCCTACGTCGTAAGAGACACAAATGCAAGTTTTTAAAATCTTTTGTTCATTTGGGAACCAACAACGTATTACGGAATTTATTAGAATCAATACTTTAGTGAAAGTATAAGGATTGGATAATTTTATTTTTTGATTAAGACAATGTTATTTTATTTTTTTTTTGTTTTTCCTTGTTTATAAATATATACTAAAAAAGATGAAAATATTTTGTATTTTCATATTTCCCTATGAAAATAAAAGAAATATTCACAAATTCAAACACATTTGTCAACGAACATAATTCGTTCACTAAGCCTCCCCGACAACGGCGCGCAAAAATTGATTTTTGATATATATAGTATAATAACAAAACACTCAACAATTACCCTTTAACCACGGATTGGTAGAGTTTTACAAAATAAAATACAAATATGTCCGAAGTATTATGTCCCGGGTCATTTGAAGCTACCAAACAGGCTTGAATGGCAAATATCGAATGGCGATTGATATCGATTCTTTTGAATATTACAAGATATGATTGGGTTTTCCATTTCTACAAGTTCAATATTCAAAAAACGATTAAATAAAAACTAAAAAAACTAGAAGCCTAGAATGATTTAAAACTAAAATGTAGACGAAAATGTAAAAACAAGAGGGTTAAAATTCCCCTAAATTAACACTATTTTAATCCTAAACAATTTCTAAACTCAAAAAGATTCGACTTGCAAAAAACGAAGTTTAAAAAAAACTATGACTAAAACCGGAGTTCGTTTGGGGACCAAAAAAGAGTCCAAAAGTACAACGGAACCGAATCCAGTATTTTTAAAAAATGAACTTTTAAAAAAAATGAACTTACGAAAAATTTAACAATTTTCCTAGAAACTATATAAAAAAGAAAATTTTTTAAAAAAAGTTTATATTTTTCTGATTAATATTTTAATTTTTATGAATTTTTTAAATTTTTAAAGAAAATAAATTATAAAAAATACTAGAAATTTATAAAAAAATCTGGAAAAATTACATAAAATAGCTTAAAGGATACTGGTCCTATGAAAATTAAGCTGGTGAAACCAGCTTATCAAATAAGCAGGTAAATAAGCCCAAACAGCTTATTATACAAATGGGCCAACAAGCCCTTATATAATAAATCCTACAAACCACTACCGGATGAGCTATTGTAGCACAGCGGTAGTGGTGTGGGGTTTAAAAGGGTTGAGGCTTGTTGAGGTCGGGGGTTCGAGCCCTAGCTCACCCCTGACTTCCAAGCTTCCCCTATTATTTTTATTTTTTCAAAATTTTTTACAAACTTAAAAAGGACTTATAAATAAGCAATTTACTTAACTACAAGTTTTTATAAAAGTTTATGAATAAGACAGAAAAAATACTTGAAATTGACAGAATAGGTTTAAAAGGTTTAAAGACTTAGTTTTTTTCTTTTTTTGGATTTAAGAAGCTATAAAAATGCAAACAAGCTACAAAATAATACTTAACTATACTTAAAAATTTATAAGCTAATGTAATTCAAAATAAGCAAAAATGAAAAGAAAATTAGGCTTAAAAAGCTTAAATAAGCACTGCCTAAAAAGACATAAAAAACAGACAAGTGGCAACTTTGAGCTTCAAATAAGCCCTTAGCAACCTCTTAAGAACTTATAAACAGAAACAGGAAAATAGACATAAAAACTACTAGAAAAAGCAAACTAAAATTATTTTGGACAAGCAATAAGCTGAGAAAAAGCTACTTGAAAAAGCTAAGACAGACAGATTTGCTTCACTAAACCAAAGGCACATTTGCCTCTTTCTTTTTGACTTTTTAAGGCAAATAAGCAATTCAAATGGTAAAGTACACATCATAAAACACTTAAGCACTGTAATAATCAAATTACAATCAAAGTTACAATATAAAAATCACCGAATAAAGCAGAAATGCTTATATTTAGCTCACAAACCAGGGAAGTCTCAGCTCACCAGGGGAGGGTTGTGGCGGGGAAGCGAGTGGGAGCGCGCGGGCCAAGCGAGCGCCAAATGACAGCTTGGGATTAAAATTAAGCCACCCTAATGAACTTAGTTTTTCCTAAAACAAGTTAAAGTAGATTAAATTTAGGCCCCTAATGAGCTTAGTTCAAACTTTTGAAAGCTTAAAACCAAGTTTTGTCACTAAAAAGCTTAAATGATATTTGGGATTTTTTCACTTTTTCAACATAATAAAGCAAGTTTTTTGGTTAAAGTCTAAAACCGCATGCTGCCTATTTAAGAAAACACAAACTCAATGGGATAAACACATCTTAACTATGACATCCAAACTATCTTACATACACTTTAAGATAACTAATCAAAATAAGAAATTCAAGAGCCGTAAATACCACAAACAAGATTCAAGCAACACTAAATTAGACTTGGTTTTTTTTTATTTTGTCTTTTCTTATAAAAACTAATTTTTAGC
This sequence comes from Tanacetum coccineum, assembly GCA_026074375.1. Taxonomy (NCBI): domain Eukaryota; kingdom Viridiplantae; phylum Streptophyta; class Magnoliopsida; order Asterales; family Asteraceae; genus Tanacetum; species Tanacetum coccineum. The sequence goes on along the minus strand of BQNB010022607.1, from coordinate 34,800 downwards.
TAATTGAAATACCTTATAAGCTAAATTAAGCGCTGACCCAAAGACCTCACCCGTACAAGCCTCATTTGTCCCATTTTCCAGGCTTTCCAAACACCCCTTAATTTGTCTAAAATGGCTTGTTAAGCTGATTAAGGGTAAATTAGGCTATGTCTAAAGAATAGAACATAAACATAAATCATAAGCATTAATAAGCATAATGACCATAAAAAATAAGCACAAATAACTGTAATAAGCAAATGCAGTTAATGAAAGAAAATTGACTTACAAATCCCTTTGCTCAAAACAAGGGTGAATAAGCTGTAAAAAGCTTTGTCTACAAGCTCCAGCTTATCAAAGATAAGCTGGTATTGTCCATAAGCCCTTCCATTTTTGGCTTATCATCCAAATCATAAGCTGTGGTAATTTTGGGAGATTTTTCTTGATTTTTGTATTTTCTACTTAACTTTTTAGTTTACTCAATGAAGACAGCTTATAAATAAGCTATACTAAGAGCTTTTTGAACTCACTTTAACACAATTTAACAACTTAACACTTGGAATTTAAAGATTGATAATTTTAACTTAAATACCTCAAAATTTTTCATTAAACTTTGAAAAGAGTACAATACTGAAAAGGAAATGTGTAATACGCGAAATTGGACTTAAATAAATTTACAATTACCCTGAAAAATAAGATAAGTTATCTAACAATAATGCTTTAAATGCTTACAAAAGCTCTATTTAAAAGCGAAAATGCTCATAGCTGGTCGTGTTCTTTTGTTTCTTTCTTTGGTGAGAGACTTACATGGTGTTTAGGGTTTTGTGTGAGGGACTCAACAAAAGCAATCTCAGTCTCAGCCCTTGATTCCTCCTTGGTACTTCTTTCTAGTCAATCTAGGCCATTCGCAGTCCGTTTGAAAATGGTGAAGGATTGCCAAGTTGGCAATCTTATAGCTGGGGGAGTTAGTGGGATGAGGGTGAAGTTTTTTCCCAATGTTTAATTGGAGTTGCAGGGTAAAACAATGGCAATTAGCCCGTGACTTGGGTTTGGTTTAAACTAGACGTGGAAAGGAACGTTTTGAACAGGTATTTATGTTTATGGCAATTTTCCAACTTTAGACCCTCGAAGTTAAAACAAGTTTTATTTTGCAAGTCAAGTCCTTCGCTGTAAACCTATTTGGGGTTTTGGCCAGATTAAGTCCCTTAACTCTTCTACGTTAATGACAATAGGAGGTCCTTGGTAAAAACTACATTAAGAAGGGGTTTAAACAGATTTAACCCCTAGGCGGGGCGAGTTGTATTGCGACGCGAGGGACGCGTACCTTTTACCTATTTATCTTAAGAAAAGTGTGAAAGACTTTTGGTATTTAGCAATATCAGTTCCTCCAGTTATATTCATTACTTATCCAGCTTCTCCGGAGTTGACTTGACTTTTTGTCTGAGTGTTGACTATGGGGGGTGGGTGAGGCGGTTTGACATTTGGCGTTGATGACTTTTGGCTTCAGATTTGGCTTTGTCTTTTCACACCTTTCCATTTCGTGCTCAGTTTTTCAATTTTGCTTTTGTGTTTTGTCCTTTATTGTGGATATCCACTTCCTGCACAATACAAATGTAAAACAAACATATATTTGGCAGTTTTTGTCTGTTTTTGGTTATTTAAGTCCGTTTTTAATGGAAAAAGGTTTGTGTAATTAAGCACATACCAGCACTTATACAACACAACCACATGAATCACGCATATGTATATGTCTATTCTAGCAGATATAACAAGAATGAGCCACAAATTTTCATCATAAGGAAAGAACGAGTAAGGAGTCACTCGTTTGAATCAAGAACACAAATTTTACGTATAAGACTTGGATTTTCTCATACAAATGCATTCAAATAGGCATAATAACACTTATAAAGCACAAACCTATCACACTTTTCATGACCAACCCATTTTACCAATGATACACATGCAAGAATCAAGAAAAACAAGACCATGTGTTAACCCTGTTAAAATCTGCTATAGCCGAGATAACTACACCCCTTTAGCATCAAAACCCCTCACTTAATTTGGGATTTGGTCACCTTTTGATTTTTACTAACCCTAGGCCTAAATCTAAGGATTTCGAGCAAAATATCGAGTAATAACCTAATTCCTTTGGAGGATATGATGATTATAGTGTGGGAAACATGTTCAGACTTTACATCAAAGCTTGATATGATTTGAATCTTGAGATCTTGATAATGACGATTTTAAAATGAGAGGGACAAAAAAAATTAAGTGTGTTTGTATGAGTGTTACTATAATGAGAGAGAGAGAGAGGGGGGAAAGAGGTGTTTGTTGGTTATGAATTTTCATGTTTTGGCACAAATGCCACCTAGAGTCTTATGTGCTTTCTAATTTCCTTAATAAGTTTCCTAAGGCATACAATAGTTTCACAAATGGCACAATAAGTCCCTAGAGTTTACACTATGATGCTTAGCTACTTATTATTGCTATTCCCTAAAGGCATAAACATATAACATTTAAGGCACAAATAAGCTAAACTTAATTAACTCCCCTTGAATTGTTAACCCGTTATTGTTTAAAACCTTTTTCTATTTAATCCTTGATGAGTTTTTGAAGAAGCAATTTGACATTTTCTCCCCCTCAAACAATGACCCATTTTCTATTTAAAGAGCGGTAGTCGTGGTTTGAGTGGTCAAATGCCTTAAAAAATCATTTTATGATGAATTACTAAGATGCTTATTTTATTTTTGAAAAATCAACACCATAAAAAATAAGATTTCTCTTATATTGACACATAAGCGCACTGACACGTACACTCATAGATTAAGAAAGCACGGGTTGTGATGCAAAGTAATCGCAAGCCTTTGCATGGTCATAAAGTAGACCATGCCCGAGAATAAATTCTCATTGAGAGGTCAAGTTTTCTTTTTAAAATACTTGCCTTCAAGATGATGAGCGGGTCGTTATCTGAAATAATAACAAGCCATATGTCATGTTTTCTATTCGAACTTTATTTACAGCTTTGTGCCATTGTTAAATGACATTTCTAAAGCCGTAAATATTATCGATGCTAGAGAACATGACATTAAAAAATATTTTTATCTTTTTTTGATTTTTTAATTTTGTATTTTGTTTTTATAAAATTTTATAAGAAGTGAAAAATCTTTTTGTGTTTTTGTGATTTTAGATATACATATTATACAGAGGATATAAGAATAGGTACCACCACTATTCTTCGGCTTCATCTACCAGTTCTTTTAGAGTCTCAAGAGTAAAACTTCTCATACCCAGCTTGTCGATAAGGAATTCAATTCTTTCTCAACATAGAGCCTTGGTGAAGATGTCCGCCAACTGATATTCCGTTCTGACAAAGTAAAGCTCGACGACTCCATTCTCCACTTGCTCTTTTATGAAGAGATATCTGATGTCAATATGCTTTGATCGAGAATGTTGAACATTGTTGAAGCATAAGGCAATAACGCCTTTGTTATCATAGTACATTGAAATTTTATTTGAATCCCAGGCCATAGTCCGGTAAGATTGTGATCTCATCCATAAGACTTGAGCACAACACCGGACAAGGCTTTATATACAAGCTTTCTACTGGATTCGCAGCACTATTTATATATATGCCTTTTTGATGACCAACCTACCAAGTCTGTCTCCCACACATATTGCATACTTCCTGATGTACTATGTCTGTATCTGAAAACCAGAGTTATCTTCAGTCTGCAAAAGAATGTTTGCGGTCAATAGCAGAATCCATTCGGAGTAGCCATAGTCCCCCTATTGACAAGTTCCTCTAGATATCGAAGATTCTTTTTAACAACATGTAGGTGCTTTTTTTCGGTAGGTCGTGCCTCATACCGAGCACACATACAAGACAAAAAAAGCTTATACAGGTCTGGTACTACTGGATGTTAGAACATAAGAGTGCCAACCATGCCAATCGATAATTATAGGATCAACGGTTTTCCTTTGGTTATCCTCATCGGTTTAGATTTCTCCACCATTGGTGTACCACTGGGTTCACAATATTCCATTTCCGTATTTCCAAGTGATTTTAAGCATATTATTGATTGGAGTTTAAAAAGTGCCTCTAACTTCTGTAAAGCTATATGTGTCCTAGAAAAAATATGATATTTTTGGCACATCATCATTCAGCGCATCTTGAATCTTGGAATGAACACATTATCTCCTCAGAAAACTAATCACATAGATTCAGTATAGAGAAGCAGAAAATTATAATCGTCAAACATAGATTTGTACCAGGAGGATATCTTTACCTTTTATGTTGATGAACAATGTGGGATCAACCGTGCCTTTGGAGAATCCTTAATAGCACAGAAATGATGGACAATAGATCCTACCACGCGCCAGTGGAAGCCATGTGTTCATAACCCATATAAGCTTTTTTTTCAGTCTGTACACGTGATTAGGATTGTCTGGATCCACAAATCTGTTCGGTTGGCTAACATAGACTTCTTCACGCAAAATACCATTCCAAAATGCCGTCTTTACATCTATCTAGTAGACGGTCATATTCATATGAGCAGCAAACGTTAGAAATCTCTGAACTGCTTCTAGTCTAGCTACGGGAGCAAAGGATTCTTCAAAATCAATTCCCTCTTCCTAACGGTATCCACGAGCTACCAATCTTTCCTTGTTTATTTTCAAGAATTCCCCGCCAATTCATCCAAGTTGACGCTTATATATCCTTTTAAATAAAACCAACACTTTATCTAGGACGAGGAACGATTCCCATACTTCAAGACGTTGAAAATTCATGTAGCTCTTTTGCATTAGCCCTCGATCCAGCAAGACTGAGTTACTGTATAATTTTGTAATGTCTTTGGTTAACTAAAGTTCAGGAAAGGCATCATAGTAGTAGAACAGGGCTTGTTTCGTGTAGTTGCGGCGTCTTGTGGAAACTGTTTAGGAAGGTCATCCAATTAATGTTTTGTAATCGGATGATCTTTTGTCCCATTTATATGAGGTGTTCTAAGATTGGATCGTCTAAGTGCACAGTAGTAGAGATAACATCCAATGATGAGGATTCTTCAGAAATAGTTTCTGGAATTAGAAGGCCAAAATAAGGATCGTTGCTCATGTGTGTGACCTCAAGATCATGTGACTCTTATTCACCACTAAGAGGAATTGTTTAGGATTATGATTGTGGAGTGGTTTATGAGGTGAAGGTGCATCTTGATCAACAATTGTCGAGGAAGGTGAACTGGTTGACTCAACAGGAGCTAGAGCTTCTTCTATACTTAAACAGGGCGAGGCAACGCTGCTGAGGGAGAGAAGGAACTCATCAAACACTGGTAGAAACACAAGAACCCATTCATATGCCCTCAATGGTGGTACAAACGGTCTAAGACCAAACTTGGGTGTTTGCCAGGAGTCATTTCATGAAGCCGGGTCTAAACTGCTTTGTGTCATAAGCATTTGCGTTAGCTCATACGGTAAGGGGCTTCCTCGTGTGGTGGAGCATATCCGATGAAATACCTATTTCAACTTTAGCGTGAATTTGCGCGCGCGCGAGTCTCACTATCATTTGTATGGTACACAAAGTGCACACCCAAAATGTGAATTAAGGATAATATGGGTTTTAGCGTTTTATGTAATAGAGCTCATAAGGAGTTGTTCCATGGCGTCATCGGATAATGATCGGTTTTGGTTAACATGCGGTCGTGCGAGCGCGTAGCTGTGTGCGGCGGCGGGCCCATAGAAATACAGGACTCACATACTTTAACATAGATGAAAGTTTTGTTCGATGCGTCTGTCAACAGAGAGTATGATTTCGCCTATTCAAACAACACCATTTGTAGGGAGTTCGCACAAATGATTTTTCCATGAGAGATGCCAAACACGTGTTCATGGAGAGTCTATAGCAGAGTTTGATTAACGCAATCAGTGTCCATTATCGGTACAAATGTTAGCGTTACAGCTGCATTCAGTCCTAACATTTTCATTATCAGAAACTTATTATAAATCCGAGCTTCATCTTTTGATGCTAGAAACATCACCCTTGTAAACCGAGAGGTATCACACAATGATCGAGATGTGAGCGCGTGTTTTTCCCATTTATACCCAACGTTAGTATAAAGCGGCCTAGCCCACAAAGATCCATGGTAGAAGATATAGTTTTTCTTGATTGGTGTCTTCAAGAATTTAGTTTATGAGTGATTGTTATTCTATGCTTATGTTTTTCCCAACACATGCAGAAAACAAAAATTGGGGTCCTTTTCAAACTTTAATTCTGGGAAGACCACGTACTAAACCGATTTCTAGCCCAAGTGAATAAAACACCACGTTCAATATGAATAGACTCATCAATAGAGCTATAACGAGTGAAGCCCACACACCGAACAAAATTGGTGAGTCTGGCGAGCGCTCTCCGGTCTTGTTGTCTGAATACCACCAAAGTCTAAATATAACAGTACCGAGAAACTTATGAACAAAATTGGTGAGCTGAGAGCGATCTCCAGTCATGTGCTTGAAGTAGCCGGAGTCCAAGTACCATAGAACAATTTGGACAACCTGCAACTAATAAGAGAAGAAGAGGATGGAGCAACTGAAGTATCGGATCCCTAAGAGAGTGAGCGCGCGTCCCGTATTCCATTCTGTTAGCATTCCATGGATTGTGAGTGCGCGGAGACATGGTGAGAGGTGCATTTAGTGAACAGATTTAGGGTACTTTGAGGTCCTCCTAGGTATATACTCCTAGTTATACTGGACATGTTCGTGTGCAACACTTCAAGGAGGAATGGGAACCCTTAAAGGCACGTTATTGCTGTATGCGAAATCCTTAGTTAAAGGGGCACGTGTTTTCCAACTAAATGCAAAGTCCTTTTGGTGGGTTTCATTATATACATAGTATCCAACAGAGTTAAAAACTTTTCCAATAGGTTCCTATTCTTTTCTCTTTTTATTTTTCTTTGAGGCAGATTTAGCACGCACATGCATACTATTCACATGATCAATTAAACACATAGCATGATTACATCAACCCAACATATCAGTGAATAAAAACAAAGACCAGCAACCTTTAAACAAGATGCTTTACATGTCATTACAGACATTTTATACTAAGATTCTTTTATTTCCAACATAATTTAACTTTCCTAGATTAGACTTCTACTTTATTCTTCTCATTACTACATGGTGTTCGTGAAATCATATCATTCTTTGTATTGCCTGAAGGCTTTGATCCGCTAGCACTAGTAGAAGGTTTTACTCTTGTAGACGATAATAAAGGTTTGTTAGTTACTTTGGGCATATTGCTTGATGATGCGGCAGTGTCAGTAAATTGAATTGTTTTCTTCTTATTGATAGGCGTGACCGTAACTAATTTCTCACTAGGTTTGTGAATATCAAGGCAGGTATCTCTAACATAACCTAGCAACTCTTGAATTAGCTTAACATATATACAGGCTGAGTAGGATGCACTATCTAAAGGGTTTCATGATTTAGCTTGTTCAACTAAACTACCATCCCTAAGAGAAAGCAGCTTGTTCTATAGTATGCTTAGGTATATTCACAGCTTTTCCTATTATCTTAACCTTAGAGAGCCAAAATTAACTGGGTCAAGCTTATACATTCTGAAGTAATAGTGACAGGCATTATAACATTTGGGCCACAGTATCAACTAGTCCCTTCCCTTTTAATTTTCTAAGATCATTTTAATAATGCTGTTATACAGACACTTATTTTTTTTTTCCTAAAGTTGAGCATTTAAATCAGTAACTTCAACAGACTTTTGATTTAATTGATTAATCAAAGAGTCAGTGTGTTCTTTAGCATGAATACATGATGGTTTAATTGAATCATAAATTTGTTTATAAGTTTGTTTCAAATGCTCATTCTCTGCAATTAGTTTTGTCACTCTATGTTCCAGTTCAATGTTGATAGTCTCAATTTCCATCAAAGTCCTTTTTTATCTACCAACTTTCATCACTGGTTAGATGAGTTTCATTTGACGCCGCTTAATTTTTGCTTTCACTTCTAGATTGTCGCGTCTTTTTTTCTTAAACTTAGCTTTTAAATTGTTCAAGTTCAAATAATATTGGGATCTAATAAAAGGTTTAGTTTGGTTCACAGATGTGTTATTCTTTTGAAAAATTTCTTTATTGATTTGCATTGCAATTTCAAAAGAGATGCAATGTTGTTCAAGCTTAGAAAATCTTTTTGAAAGTCTATTATACTCATCTTTTTCAACCATGTTATGTTGTTTGATAAGCTCATCTTTAAGTTCCAGACACTTGTGGCACATTTCCACATAATTCACAGATTCAATCATAGTCACAGAAGAATTCACATTCACAGAAGTATTCGGATCCATAGAAGAATTCAAAACAATATTTACAATATCTTGAGAAATGATTAAATTCAAGAGTTAATCGTTTTCAATCAAAAATTGTTCCTTTTGAATTTCAAAACAATGATTGTCTACATGATACTGTTGAATAGCAGCTTCCATCTGGTTAAAAACTGTTTGTACTTCTGTTACCTCATTTAAAAGATCTTTATCAAAAACATCGGATATGTCTTTTAAGGTCTTTACAAATGGAATTATTTCTTTTAGAAAAACAGCTTTAGTGTGTTCAAACCCCCATTCCCCATCTGTTAAAGCATCAGGCGTGATCCACTTTTTCACCACATTGTCAAATTGGCCAAGATGGTATCTAAGCTTTTACAAAAAGCCTTGTAATAACCGCTACCTTAGGAGTATCCCTGAGAGCCTCAATTATACAGGACGAAAAGCCGAATGGTTGTAAATAGGGTGTGAAGCTTGTAACCGAAAAGCTTGGTCATCAGACAGTTCTTGTTGTGGGACAAAATATTTACCAAAATCTTCATATAATCGATTTAACTTAGCATTTATAATTGGTTTAATTTTAACATTCTTTTCTAAAACTATTGGATCACTTTGTTTTAAAAGCATTTTTGATCGACTCTCTTCCTCAAGCATCAAAGTCTCTTCAGAATCAGCAATTGAAATCACATTAGTTTCCTTAGCAATAACATACCAGTATACCATCATTGACCTAATCGCTTGAGCTTTCCTAAAGTATAGAAAGGATTTTGAATACCCAAGAGCTTGTTAAGGTTGTTTATCATAGAAAACTGTAGTTTTTTCATGATCATATGCACAGTTTGCGCGGATTGACCCATTTTACAAACAATATTGTCCAGTTCTTTAACTTTCTTTTCTAAAGCAATCTCTTTATCAATATTCCTAGCTTCTTTTTCCTTGGATTCGTTTTTGAAAATATTGAATGTTTTTGTTAACGATTCTTTTTCTTTTAATTGTTCAGAAAGAGTTTGTTTAAGAGAGTTAATTTCCTTTTCAAAATCCACAAACTGTGCATCTTTATCCCGAATTATATAATTAATTATCAGCTTTTCTCTAGTACCTAAATCCACATTTTGTCTTTCTTCTAGCAATTTTACCCGTTCTTTGTATCTTTCAAGCTCAGCAGATAAGGATTCATTAGGAATTAAATTTTCATTATTGACCTTGTTACAGTTAGTTACTTGATTTGACAGTTGTTGAAACACAGATAATATTAAGGCATCTTGTTGTGCAGAAGAGTTTGTATCCTGAACAACTGTATTTTGTGATTCAATAAGATACTGAGAGTACAGAATGATATTACTATCACTATGTATCTCATTCTCTGGATGTTCCACAAAATGAGAAGGTTCAGAATACGGCATCTCATGCACACTTTAATTTTGCATATCATTATTAGTGTTGTTAGAGATTGGTACATCAGAGAGAACATTTGATCCGTAACTAAACAAATTGGCCATAAGAACTGCTTTGGCTGTAGAGATCTCGTCACGGTCAGAATCATACACATCCAAATCATCGGCTTGATAAGCTACATTGTATGTAATGACCGACTGTGTAACTGGACCTTCTGCAACACCAGGGTCTGCCAAGAATTATAATTCTTCCTCATTCAGAACTTTACCATTTCCTTGAGCTTTGACCAATAGAACTTTTTCCCTGAACCACGTAGCATCCCTTTTCCTCTTTGGCTTTAGACACTGTCTTGCCATATGAGCTTCCCTTAGCAGTTAAAACACTTCACAATCCTTTGTTGACCTGAATAATTTCATCATGTTCCTGAAGTATTAGCTCTTGTTCCCGAAGTACCAGCAACATAAGAATTTTGTCTCCCCTGAAGTAGTTAAACAATCACTCTTCCATCATGAATAGTTGCTTGTTGTCTTGGGTTGGATGAGTTTCTTAGCTGATTGTTGGTAGATGGGAAACGAGATGTGATGACATTAGACAAAAACAACATCATTTTGTTAATGGCATCAATAGGGTCATCTCCTTTCTTAAACACAGGAACTGCTAGACCAGAGTCTATCTGAGGAAATTCAGCCATATGTGTTTATTGACTAATTGTGGAGACAGTATATTCAATTTGAGGAACATAGTGTGTTTGTGGACAAGCCTCTTGAAGAATAGGTAATGAATAAGCATTTGGATACGGTGCTGATGGATAAGTGATTGCATAAGGTGTGGATGGATAGGTAGTAGAGTAATGTTGTGTGAGATGAATTGATCTATATTGAGGAGACGGAGATGGTGAAAATTGTTGTTGAAACTGAGGATTGTTGTATGAAGACTGATAAGTGTTGAAGTAAGGTGGTGTCATCTGATGATTCACAACTAGTGGCAAAGTGGATTCTTGTTGCAATGCACGCATAATTTTTTATTATGAACTTCATTTTGCATGGAGTTTGCATTTGTTCAAGATATTGGCATGAAGTTGATCAAAGTTGTAAGGAATGCATAAGCCTATTACAAAGCTGACATCAATCAAAAACTTACTCCATTCAGGTGGAAGACTGTTTAAGAACTTGGTATTGACTTGAAATTGCTCCAATTTCATTTGTATATGTTCATGTCATTAATCAGTTGAGTAAATCTCAAGTGATACTTATGAAGTGATTCCCCCTTTATGTTAGCAAACTTATCAAATGCATCATACAGTTTACACTCCCTTTCCTGCTTCGTCAATGAGGTACCTTGCATTTGTAGTTGAAACTCATTCCATAGAACGGCAACTCCCCCCCCCCCCCCCCTGTGATGATTAATAAGTGAATAGATATCAACTGGTAGACCTTGAAGAATGATATTAATTGCCTTCATATCACAATCAGCTTGAATTTTCTCAGTAGCAAACAATTTAACATATTTCTTTGTCCTGGTCACCCCATTTTATTCAATCATTGGCCAAATGAGTGGACCGTTTTCAACTGATTCAAGTATCATTCTTCTGTTCTCTCTGTTTTGCATGTAAAGTTCCATTTTACTTTTCCAAGAATCATACAGGTCTTTGTCTAACATTGGTGGAGGACGATGCACACAGAGAGTATCTGTACTCAGCAAGAGTATTCTTATTGCCAAGTGGAATTATTGAGATCCATGTCTTTGATATATGAATAAGAATAAAAAATGATCAGAACAGTGATTAGAGGTTGTTGTGTTAAATATGTAGTTTTGTTTTAAGTGAATGAGTCTAAGGTTACAAACTGATTTTACAATTCGTGATAAACAACCGAGAAAATAATGAATACTTCACGGTATTTTCTACAAATCACAAAAAAAACGTATAAAATCGTCACAAGGTAATAAATCTCTAAGTTTAGTGTAATAAGTCACCCAGGTGTAACGTATAAATCCACCTTAAGTTAGCTTGTATAATTCGCCTTTTGAATCATTTATAAATCGTGGGATTTTATAATGGTATATACGCTAGATTTTCAACACCGTAAAAATCGCCTTGGATTTTGGGTAACGGGTATTGTTAGAACACTAAAAGTGTCGGTCACTTCCTTGATATATCGGAGAATAGCTCGTTTAGTTATTTTTGGAACCTTAATAGGCTAAGTTAGGAAAAGCCCATGGAAAGCCTATGAAAGTCCACCTAGGCCGGATACATTAAGGGTATTTATACACCTCTCAATGCCTTGGAGAGGTGGTTGGTTGTTCATTTTCTCACATACATAATATACATTCCATTTACTTTCTCTCTCTAAGTTCATCTAACCCACTCTCTTTAGTTCTTGCATAAATCAAAGATTACTATTATTCTACAATTGGTATCAAGAGCCATGGAGTAGTGTGTTTAGTTTTTGTGTTTAATTTTTTTTTCTATGCAAAACTCGTCCTTTCTTTTGTTGTGTTTTCTTTGTTTTCGAAGCACAAGTGTACACTAAAGGATCATTACTTTGGTAATTTTGATCTAGTATCTTGATGATATAGGTGTACAAGTTTTGAATCAAGAAAAACATCATTTTTGGTACTTTTGTGTTCAAAAACCTTTACAAAAAACAAAATCTTGATTTTAAATTTTTCGGCTTAAAAACCTTAAAGTTTTTATTTTTCTTGGTTCCAGGGTTAGTAACGCGCAGCGAGAGACGACGCGCGCGAGAATTTGAAAAAAACCGATCAAAAAGGTATCTTTTTGTGTTTTTGAGATTTTGAGTTTCGTCACAGTTTGTACCGAACAACTACTATCGAACAACTACAAGGCAGTTAGTACCGAACAACTACTATCGAACAACTCCAGTTTGTTAGTATCGAATAACTACTACCGAACAACTCCTTTTCAGTTAGTACCGAACAACTCCTTAGCAGTTAGTACCGAACAACTACCATTTAGTTAGTACCGAACAACTCCTTGTCAGTTAGTACCGAACAACTCCTTGGTAGTTAGTACCGAACAACTACCATTTAGTTAGTACCGAACAACTCCTTGTCAGTTAGTACCAAACAACTACTATCGAACAACTCCAAGGCAGTTAGTACCGAACAACTACTACCGAACAACTCCAAGGCAGTTAGTACCGAACAACTACTACCAAACAACTCCAGGGGTAGAAATACCAAGCAACTCCACAACTCAATTTTCAAAAATTATAACATTTATTCTTTGCTTGTAAATCCCATGAAACAATTAACTTTGTTTTCCTGATTTGGTCAAGATTTGGAAAATCACGTTATTTTAAAAGATTTTCCTCAGGACTAAAAGACAACTTAGCGAGTAAACACAATTTCTTTATCGACCATCGATCGTCATCAGTAATATTTTTGATACAACTGTAATTAAATACGACTTCTGCTGTTAATCACATTTCTCGGTGTGACAACAAACACCGGATGGCTTGATAAACACTATTGGTAGTGACTCATGAAAAGTGCATAATGGAACTTTGATATATAAGATAAGACCTCAGGTAGAATGATCATGCTTTGTTGAAAAAGGGTCCACTTGTTGGCCAACAATTACAGAAGATGGTGTACACCAGACAAAAGGAATATGACTAAGATTAACTACCGCAATAATAGAACATTCAAGCTATTGTGAACATCAAAGCCAATAACAACATTCTTACAAAGGCCTGCAACTGAAATTTATGCACATGTTGTCCCCCACAACATTATGTAGCCAATGAATTTGGTGAGAAAATCAAACTCTCATCAAGGAACATCGTTAACGAAGCAAAACAAGTGTAAGCTATACAATGAATTTGATAAGATTATATACAGAAAGGAGAGTCCGTTACACGAGTACTTACTTGAGATTCACTCTGCTACTCAATGATAAGAATAATTACAAGATGCCACTAAGCAAATTTCAAGTCAATACCAAGTTTCTGAATACTCTTCCTGCTGAATGAAGCAAATTCGTTACTGATGTTAGGTTGGTCAAATATTTGCATACTACTAATGTTGATCAGATTCATGCTCACTTGGAACAACATGAAAGGCATGCAAATGAAGTTCGATTGATGCATGAACGCAACTCCGATCCTCTTGCTTTAGTTGCATCTCACCAATGACAACAGTCTCCTTATCAATCTCATCAGCACTATCTTACCGAAAATTCTCAACATCAACAATTTGTCTCACATATAATCTTCACAGTATGGATCACCTTTTGCATTTCACCAATATCTCACTCAATCATCAAACACTCATTAAAACACTTATCCTCCTAACAATATCAAACCTCATTCACCACATATGTTTATTCTAACATCCATCATCCATCCCTTAAATTGAATACACTATATAATCACCTCCGATAGCCAACCAACCAATCTGAATCTTTCCCAATTAGACTCAGGTGCTTAACTATTCTAGTCTCCAAGCACGGTAGATGATCCAATTGGATGCTATCAATCATGTGATGATCATTCTTGTCTTTGTAGTCACGTCCTGCTTGGGGGAGTGATGGTGTGGTGGTGGGATGATCCAGCTGTGTGGCGTACCTACTACTAACAACCAGCTGAGGAACTCGTCAAACCCAAGACAACAAGTCACCATTAATAATGGAAGAGTAACCGTACAACCAGTACAGGGGAGACAAATTTCTTATGCTGCGGGTATTACAAGAACTTTCACTCCTAGAGCAAGTGGGAGTAACTCGGGGAAACAAAGGATTGTTACTTGTTACAACTGCAAATGGGAAGGACATATGTCTAAACAATGCACTAAACCAAAGAGGAAAGCCTCGTGCGAGTGCGTTCATGGTTTAAAGATAAGGTGTTGTTGGTTTAAGCTCGCAAGTAACTGGTCCAATTCCTAAAAGAGGAACTAGCATTTTTGGCAGATCCAGGAATTCCAGAAGGTAAAGCCACACAGACTGTCATTACTCATAATGCTGCCTATCAAGCTGATGATTTGGATGTATATGTCTCTGATTGTGATGAGCTTAACACTGCCTAAGTTGCTCTCATGGCGAATTTATCTCATTATGGTTCAGATGGTCTTACTGAGGTACACAATCATGATAATGTGCATACTAATATGACTAATCAAGTTGTGCAGGTAATACCGTCTTCTGAACAGTCGAATGTTGTGAACTATTCAGAGACTGAAATAACTAGTGATAGCAATATCATTCCTTATTCTCAGTATGTGATTGAATCACAACAGGCAGCTGTTCAGAATTCTAACTCCTCTACACAACAAGATGATTTGATATTATCTCTGATTGAACAACTAAAAACCCAAGTAGCTAATTGTACCAAGATAAATCTGGAAAATAAGAGTGTCAATGATACGTTAACTGCTGAGCTTAAAAGATATAAGGAACAAGTCAAAGTGTTGAAAAAAGGACAAAATGTTGATTTAAAAAGTAAAGATAAAGTTTCAGATTCATGTGCACAGTCTGTAGAGATTGATCATCTTAAACAAACTCTTTCAAAACATTTAAAAGAAAGGGAATCTTTAATGCAACTGGTTACTTCTCTCAAAAATGATTTTAAGAAAGAAGAATATAGAAATATTGATAGGGAAATTGCGTTAGAAAAGAGGATCAAACAGCTAGATAATATTGTTTTTAAAAGAGATCAATCCGCACAAACTGTTCACATGTTGACGAAACCTTAGTTTTTCTATGATCATACCACCAAACTAGCTCTAAGTTTTCAAAATCTTTTTATCTGAAGAAAGCTCAGCAGTTAGAACCAAAGCTTTATGATGGTAATGTCATTAAGAATACGAGTGCTATTGTGATTCCTGACTCTGATGAGACCCTAATGCTTGCTGATGAGAGTCGTTCAAAAATGCTTTTAAAACAAAAGGATCCCTTGATGTTAGAAAAGAAAGTTAATACTAAACCAGTCGATTATGCCGCTCTTAACCAACTTTCTAAAGATTTTGACAAACGATTTGTTCCACAAACTGAATTATCTGCTGAACAAGCCTTTTGTTCTCAGAATTCTGAAGAACCCACTCTTTCTAGTAGACCCACCAAAGTTGAGGTTCCAAAAGAACTTTCTAAAGTCAGCTTGGTTAATACGAGTTTGAAGAAACTTAAACACCATATTGCTGGTTTTGACATGGTTGTCAAAGAAAGGACCACACCCATAGCTATCACTGAGGGCTCATGGGGGAACATACAAAAGCTTGTTTTAGGGATGAAATAATTCCATTTGTAAAATCTCTAAAGGACTTATTCAGTACATTCGATCAATATTTGATTGATGAACTGTCTGAAGTCCAAAATGTCTTTCATCAAATGGAACAGGCTGTGGAACAACATCGTTTAGAGTCAAAAACATTTTAAGTCAGAATGAATCAAGTTTTGAACGAAAACGAATGACTCTTGGAACAAGTTATTAGCAAAGATATTGTGAACATACTTGTGAATTCTTGTGTGGATAATGTTTCTGTGAATATGCATGAATGTGAAAGTGTCTCAAACTTGAGACTGAGCTTTAAATGAATTTCATTGAAAAAGAGATTTACGATAAATTGTTCAAAAGTTTTACCACTCTTGAAAAACATTGCATCTCTTTAGAAGTTGACACTCAACTTAATCATGAAATTTTTCAAAGATACAATTCTGTTTCTAATCAAAGTGCTCCAAGTTTTGATCAATTGTTTGAACTAAATGAATTGAAAGCTCAGTCTCAAGAGAAAGACACGGTCATAAAGAAGTTGAAAGAGAGAATTAAATCTCTCAGTGGAAACATGGATAAGGATAAGATCAAACAGGACTTAGAAGAGATTGAAACAATAAATATCGAATTGGATCATAGGGTAACAAAGCCTATTGCTGAGAATGAGCATTTGAAACAGACCTATAAGCAACTTTATGACTTAATTAAACCAGCACGTATTCGATCAAAAGAACAATGTGATGATTTAATTATCAAGTCAATCTAAAGTCTGTAGAAATTTCTGATTTAAATGCTAGCCTTCAGGAAAAAGTTTTGGTAATTATAGCTCTTAAGGATGATTTAAGGAAACTTAAAAGAAAAGCTCTAGCTGATAATGCTGTTACAAAAAACACTATTGATCCAGAGATGCTTAAGATTGATGTGGAATATTTGAACCCTAGATTGTTGAACAATAGGTCAGCTCACTCTGATTACCTTAAGCACACTCAGAAAGAAGCTGCGATTCTTAGGGAAATTGTGGAACAAGGAAAATCATAAAATCCTCTAAAGGAATCTTTAGAATCTGCTTGTAAGTATACAAAATAAATTCAGGAGTTGCTTATAATAATCGGACAAACCTGCCCTAGCTTCAATGAAAAATTAGTGGCTGTGACACCAAAGAACAAGGACAAAAGAGTTAGATTTACAGAGCCCATCACATCTTCAGGAAACACAATCACAAAATCAGCCTCCACATCAAACCTAGCTTCTAACAAACCTATGTTGTCTTCTACAGGAGTAAAACCGTCTACTAGTGCTAGCGGATCACAGCCTTCAAGCAATACAAAGAAAGATAAGATTCAGCGAACACCAAGTAGTACTCAAAAGAATAAAATAGAAGCCCACCCTAGGAAAGTTAAATCTAGTTTGAAAAATAAAGATGGTTTTGTTAAACCAAAAGGAACTGCTAATGTGCAACATTCCAAGCTTCATGCGAATTATGAACTTAAATGTGTTAAGTGTAATGGTTGCATGCTTTATGATAATCATGATTTGTGTGTTCTTGATTTTATCAATAATGTGAATGCTCGTAATAAATCTAAATCTGTTAAGAAAAGTTCAAAGAAGAAAGTTTGGAAACCAACAGGAAAAGTGTTCACAAATATTGGATATAAATAAAGACCTACAGGTCGGACATTCACTATAGTAGGAAATGCGTGCCCTTTAACTAGGTTTACCACAACTACTGATGTGCCCCTTAGGAAACCAACTGCTCTAGAAAGTGACACATCTAAACCTGTGGTAACATTGGTTTACACAAGGAAACCTAGGAAATCTAAAACTAATATTCCTGTTAGCAAATCTAATGATCTTAAATCTGTATCTGCTAACAAAAAGGAACCCAATAAATCTTGTTCTCTGGTATTTAGACTCCGGCTGTTCAAAGCATATGACCGGAAATCGCTCTCAGCTCATCAATTTTGTCAATAAGTTTCTGGGTATAGTCAAATTCGGAAATGATCACATAGCAAAGATAATGGGTTATGGTGATTATAAGATTGGGAATGTTACTATTTCAAGGGTTTACTACGTGGAAGGACTTGGACACAACTTATTCTCCGTTGGGTAATTTTGTGATTCGAACCTTGAAGTTGCTTTTCGACAACACACCTGCTTCATTCGTAATCTAGAAGGTGTTGATCTATTGACTGGATCTCGAGGAAACAATCTGTATACTTTGTCTCTTGGAGATATGTTGGCGTCCTCTCCTATATGTCTCTTGTCAAAGGCTTCAAAGACTAAGTCCTGGCTATGGCACCGACGTCTGTCTCATCCAAACTTTGGTACAATCAATCATTTAGCTAGACAAGGTCTTGTTCGAGGTCTCCTGAAGCTTAAATTTGAAAAGGACCATCTGTGTTCTGCTTGTGCAATGGGTAAAAGCAAGAGGAAACCCCACAAACACAAATCTGAAGACACCAACCAAGAAAAACTCTATCTTTTGCACATGGATCTTTGTGGACCAATGCGTGTCGCAAGTTAAATGGAAAGAAGTACATCCTCGTAATCGTCGATGATTACTCTCGATTCACATGGGTTAAGTTCTTAAGGTCAAAAGATGAAGCTCCAGATTTCATACTCAAGTTTCTCAAAATGATCCAACTGCGGCTTAAAGTACCTGTCCGACGCATCAGAACAGATAATGGTACTAAATTTGTTAATCAAACTTTGCGTGAATATTATAAGAAGGTTGGCATCTCTCATGAAACATCTGTTTCTCGCTCTCCACAGCAAAATGGTGTCGTTGAAAGACGGAATCGTACGCTAATTGAAGCTGCCCGCACAATGTTGATTTATGCACAAGCTCCGTTATTCCTATGGGCAAACAGTTTGCTACCTTTCATGTTACACCCAAAATCGTTCCATCATACGTCTTCGTCACGGCAAAACACCATATGAGCTTTTACATGACAAACCTCCTGACCTATCATTTTTCCATGTATTTGGTGCACTCATTGGTGGAAGTTTGTACGAAGGAGACCTACGGCTGCTACAAAGGACCATATGATTTCATCATATGATGTTCTAATATATCAGGTCAAACCTCGTACATAATATACTTGTGAATATGTTATATATGTAGTGTACTGTAAACACAAAAAGTGTCGGTCACTTCCAAGTTGTAATAGGTCTTAGCTCGTAGATTGTGTCATGTTAAGTATAGAAGCTAATCCGGCCCAAGGCCCATGGGAAGCCCATCATAGCCCATGGGCCGGCCATCATGTAACTATATAAGCCCTCTCCTAGCCTTGGAGAGGGGTTGGTTGTTTTCATTTTTCCCATTTTTCCATATAGTAATATACTTCATCCATTTCATACACTTTCTCTCACTAAACATCACAACCCATATCTCTCTCTCTTGTTCTTGGTAGATCATTAGATTACATGTTTCTTCAATTGGTATCAAGAGCCATGGAGTGGTGTGTTTAGTTTTTGTGTTTGTCTTGTGATTTGTGTTCAAAATCTTTATAAAGAACAAAATTTTTGATTCAAAATTTTTTGGCGTAAAAACCTTAAAGTTTTCATTTTTATTGTTCCTATAGGGTTAGTAACACTAGTTGTACAAGAATTTTTGCTAAAAACCATTCAAAAATGTGTCTTTTTGAGTTTTGAAAATTTGAGTTTCGTAGTAGTTGGAACCGAACGAGTACAACCGAACAAGAATAGCCGATCTAGTATTTCTTTGACAACCGAACGAGTTGTCTGTTTCAAGAACCGAACTAGCTAAGTTATAGTGGGAACCGAACTAGTTTGTTGTCTGTTGGAACCGAACTAGTTAACCGAACGAGTTAACCGAACAAGCAGAGCCGAACTAGCTTAGTTGTTTGACAACCGAACTAGATAACCGAACAAGCAGAGCCGAACTAGCGTATTTGTTTGACAACCGAACTAGATAACCGAACAAGCATAGCCGAACCAGCTGAACCGATCTAGTTTAACTCTTTGTCAACCGAACAAGTGGACCGAACTAGTTTGTCCCTTTGTCAACCGAACAAGACAACCGATCTAGGCAATTTCTTTGTCAACCGAACTAGTCAATTCCATTTAAGACACATTAACTCAAAGTTCTAAATTATACGGTTTATTTCTTTGACTTGTAAAATCCCGTGAAACAAACACTTGTTTTCCCGGTTTTGTCGAGAATTGTAAAATCCCGTGTAGTTTCATTTCAAGACTCAACAATCACATAACCAAACACAATTTCTTTCTACCACCGATCGATCAATTTGTAATCTTTTTGATACCACAATGACGACTCTTGCCGATAAGTCACTTCTTTCAGGAGGAGACAACAAACCACCAATGCTTGAAAAACACTTGTATGATTCTTGGAAGAGCCGAATGGAACTGTATATGTTGAATAGACCTCATGGAAGAATGATTCTTGCCTCTGTTGAAAAAGGACCACTCGTTTGGCCTTCAATCACTGTGGATGGAGCAACAAGGCTTAAGGAATATATTGAACTGACTCCCGCTGAAGCCATTCAAGCTGATTGTGACATCAAAGCAATAAACATCATTCTCCAAGGCCTTCCAACTGAAATTTATGCTCTTGTGAGTCAACATCGTGTTGCAAAAGATCTTTGGGAGAAGATTAAACTGCTAATGCAAGGAACGTCGTTAACAAAACAAGAACGAGAATGCAAGCTGTATGATGAATTCGATAAGTTCACTTACAAGAAAGGAGAGTCGTTACATGAGTACTACTTGAGGTTCACTCTGTTACTCAATGATATGAACATCTACAAGATGCCATTGGAGCAATTTCAAGTTAACACCAAGTTTTTAAACACTCTTCCTGATGAATGGAGCAAATTTGTTACTGATGTTAAATTGGTCAAAGACTTGCATACTACCAATGTTGATCAGCTTCATGCTTACCTGCAACAACACGAAAGACATGCAAATGAAGTTCGTTTGATGCATGAACGTAACTCCGATCCTCTTGCTTTAGTTGCATCTCACCAATTACCTCCGTCAACTTATCAATCTCATCTACACACTCTCCCGAACTCTCAACTTCAACATCATGTTTCACCATATCCGTCTTCACAGTTTGTAACACCTTATCAGACTCAACAATTCACAACCAGTCAATCAACACCTCTTTCAATCACTTATCCATCAAATGAGTACCAATCCTCAGTTCACCACAACGTTTATTCTCCACAATCATCCATCCTATAATTGGAATATGCTCCCACAACTTACCAACATCAACAATCTGAATTTTCCCAACCAGACTCTGGTCTAATTGTTCTAGTGTTCCAGAAAGGGGATGATCCAATTGATGCGATCAATCACATGATGTCATTCTTAACTGCTGTTTGTCACATCTCGGTTTCCTACTACACAATCAGCTAAGGACTTCATCATAACCCTCGTCAACAAGCTACCATCTTATGATGGAAAGTAACTGTGCAACATGTTTCAGGGGAGAAAAACTACTTTCATGATGCTGGAAACATCGAGAAAAATACACACCTGGAGCAAGTGGAAGCAACACAAGGAAACAACGGACTGTCATCTGTTACAACTGCAAAGGGGAGGGTCATATTTCCAAGCAGTGTACTATGCCCAAGAGAAAAAGGGATGAAACACGGTTCAATGATAAAGTGTTGCCGGTTCAAGCTCAAGCAAGTGGTCAGGTTTTAACAAAGGAAGAAATAGCATTTTGGGCAGATCCAGGACTTCCTGACACTCAAACCTCTCAGACTGTCATTACCCACAATGCTGCCTATTAAGCCGATGATCTGGATGCCTATGACTCTGATTGTGATGAACTTAACTCAGCCAAGATTGATCTCATGGCAAATCTTTCCAGAAATGGCTCAGATGCACTCACTGAGGTACACAATCCAGATAATATGGCCTATGATTTAATCAATTAAAGTGAGCAGATAATGACGTCTTCTGAACAGTCTAATGATGTGAATCAGACAGAAACTGAAATAACCAGTGATAGCAATATCATTCCTTATTCTCAGTATCTGAGTGAAACACAACAGGAAACTGTCCAGAATTCTAACTCTTCTGCTCAACAAGATGTCCTGATATTATCTATGTTTGAACAATTAAATACCCAAGTGATGAACTGCACCAATGTTAATCTGGAATATAAAAGTGCCAATAAAGCTTTGACTACCGAGCTTGACAGATATAAAGAAGAGGTTAAAGATTTGAAAGAAATGCAAAATGTTGAGAACAGTTTTTCAGGATCAAATGAACAGTATGCCGAGATTGAACGTCTTAAGCAAACTCTTTCTGAACAAGTGCAAGAAAAGGATTCTTTAATGAAAACAGTTTCTGATCTCAAAAATGATTTAAAAATGGAAGAAAACAGAAATATTGATAGAGAAATTGCTTTAGAAAAGAAAATTAAGCAACTTGATAATATCATTTTCAAAAGAGGTCAATCTGCGCAAACTGTTCATATGATGACTAAATCCAAAATTTGTTATGATCATTCCTCAAAACAAGCTATCGGTTTTGAAAAACCTTTCTATCTGAAGAAAGTTCGGGAGTCAAAGCCAAAACTATATGACGGGAATTTCATTCTTAAAATGGATACTATTGTGATTCCTGATTCTGATGAGACAATAATGCTTAGTGAAGAGAGTCGTTCAAAAATGATTTTGAAAGAACAAGATCCAATGGTTGTAAAAAATAAAGTGAACACTAAACCCATTAATTATCCTGTTCTTAATAACGATTACAACAAACGATTTGTTCGATAATCTGATTTATATAATGAACATGCCTATTGGAAAGCGACGTCGGTCCCACCTTTAGACCCATCTCATTCTTCCACAACCGACAAAGTTGAGATTCCAAAAGAATTTCCTAAAGTGAGTATGGTGAATACTAGCTTGAAAGAGCTTAAACGCCATCTTGCTGGCTTTGATCAGGTTGTCAAAGAAAGAACCACTGCCATAGCTATCACTGAGGGCACGTAGGGGTTTGAACATACAAAGGCTTGTTTTCGAGATGAAATTATTCCGTTTATAAAAGAATTAAAAGATATCTTCAATAACTTCAATCAATACTTGGTTGATGAACTTGCCGATGTCCAAAATGTCTTTTATCAAATGGAACAGGCTGTCGAACAACATCGCTTGGAGTCCAGAACTTTCGAAGTTAAAATGAATCAAGTTTTGAGTGAAAATGAACGACTCTTGGCACAAGCCATTGATCATGATATTGTAAAAACTGTTGTGAATTTGTCTGTGAATGATGGTTCTGAAACTGTGAATGAATGTCAAAAGTGTCTCGAACTCAAGACTGAGCTTCTCAACAAAAAGGATGTTGTTGATAAAGAAACTTACGATAAACTTTGTAAAAGTTTTACAACACTTGAAAAACATTGCATCACTTTGGAAGCTGATTCTCAACTTAATCAAGAAATTTTTCAACAGAAAAATAGTGTTTTAGATCAAAATGCTCCAAGTTTTACTCAGTTGTTTGAATTAAGTGAATTGAGAGCTCAGTCTCAAGAGAAAGACACAGTCATTGTTAAGTTGAAAGAGCAAATTAAGTCTTTAAAAGGAAATGTGGATGATAGTAAAGTCAAAATGGACATGGATGAAATTGAGACTCTTAACATTGAATTGGAACATAGAGTGACAAAACTTGTTGCTGAGAATGAGCATTTGAAACAGACTTATAAGCAACTTTATGACTCGATTAAACCAAAACGTGTTCAATCAAAAGAACAATGTGATGCGTTAATCAAACAAGTCAATATAAAGTCTGGGGAAATTTCTGATTTAAATGCAAAACTTCAGGAACAAGGTTTGGTCATAGCAGCCCTAAAAAATAAGTTAAGGAAACTTAAAGGAAAAGCTTTAGATAAGGAGGCTATTGAGACCCACTCTGTTGATCCAAAAGTGTCTAAGGATAATGTGGAACCAATCACGCCCAAATTGTTGAATAAAAGGACTGCTCACTCCTCCTATATTAAGCACACTCAGGAAGAAGCTTTCGTCCTTAGGGATATAGTCGAACATGTAAAAGCGAATTATCCTTAAGATTCACTTTTAGAGTCTTCCTTTAGGTATACTAAAGTCATTCTGGAATTGCTTTCACACATAAGTAAGACTTGCCCTAGCATCAACAATTTTGATCCTCAATTAGTTGCGATCACACCGAGGAAAAAGGATAAGAAAGTTAGGTTTGCCGAATCACTCATATCCACAGAAAACACAAAAACAGACTCGACTTCAAACATAGTTTCTAACAAGCGTGTGTTGCATTCTACAGGAGTAAGACTTTCTACTAGTGCTAGCGGATCACAGCCTTCAGGCAATACCAGGAATGATAAGATTCAGCAAACACCAAGTAGTAATTCGAAGAATAAAGTAGAAGCTCACCCTAGGAACGTTAAATCTAGTTTGAATAAAAGGAATGGTACTGTTAAAGTTAATGGATCTGCGTCTGTGCAGAATTCCAAGAAACATGATAATTCTGATTATGTCTGTATTA
This sequence comes from Tanacetum coccineum, assembly GCA_026074375.1. Taxonomy (NCBI): domain Eukaryota; kingdom Viridiplantae; phylum Streptophyta; class Magnoliopsida; order Asterales; family Asteraceae; genus Tanacetum; species Tanacetum coccineum. The sequence continues at coordinate 10,359 of BQNB010022607.1, read as the reverse complement.
ACGGTGATGATTGCATGTCTTCTGATAATTTGTGTGTTTCTAATTCTATGAATGATGTGAAATTTCGTGCTAAACCTAAGAAGAGAAAATCTAAGAAAGAGATTTGGAAACCAACAGGAAAAGTGTTCACTAAGATGGGATATATTTGGAGACCTACCGGTCGGACCTTCACTATTGTAGGAAATGCGTGCCCTTTAACTAGGATTACCACTACTAATGAAGTGCCTTCTAGGAAACCAATAGTTCTAGAATCTGAATCACCCAAACCTGTGGTTAATTTGGTATATTCAAGGAAACCTAGGAAGAATAAGAATACTGAGTCCGTTAGCAAAACTGAGGTTATAAAAACAATATCTGCTAACAAACAGGAACCCAGTAAATCCTGGGGATCCACAAAAACCAATGTTCCATCTACTTCTCTTAATGAATGCAGGTTGTCTAAATCGTCCTCTGGTATTTGACACTTGAGGTTTGCTCGATGAAGCACATGACCGAAGATCGCTCTCAGCTCACCAATTTCATCAGTAAATTCTTGGGTACAGTTAAATTCGGAAATGATCAAGTTGCAAAGATAATGGGTTATGGAGACTATCAGATTGGGAATGTTACTATTTCAAGGGTTTATTACATTGAAGGACTTGGGCATAATCTATTTTCTGTAGGACAATTCTGTGATTCCAATCTCGAAGTGGCTTTTCGTCAACACACATGCTTCATTCGCAATCTAGAAGGTGTTGATTTATTGACGGGATCTCGAGGGGATAATCTTTATACACTCTCACTTGGGAATATGATGGCGTCCTCTCCCATTTGTCTCTTGTCAAAGGCCTCTAAAACCAAGTCTTGGTTATGGCATCGTCGTCTATCTCACTTGAACTTTGGTGCTATTAATCATCTTGCAAGACATGGACTTGTCCGAGGTCTCCCTAAGCTCAAGTTTGAAAAGGATCACTTATGTTCTGCATCAAGTCATTAGGCAAAAGTTCAAAGAAACCCCACAAACCCAAATCTGAGGACACCAATCAAGAAAAACTCTATCTGTTGCATATGGATCTGTGTGGGCCAATGCGTGTCGCGAGTGTCAATGGAAAGAAGTACATCCTCGTTATTGTCGATGACTACTCTCGATTTACATGGGTAAAATGTTTGCGATCAAAAGATGAAGCTCCAGCTCTTATTATCAATTTTTTGAAGATGATCCAAGTACGGCTTAAGGAAACCGTCCGTCGCATCAGAACAGATAATGGAACTGAGTTTGTTAATCAGACATTGCGTGAATATTATGAGAAGGTTGGCATCTCTCATGAAACATTAGTTGCACGCTCTCCACAACAAAACGGTGTTGTTAAAAGACGAAATCATACGCTAATTGAAGCAGCCCGCACTATGTTAATTTATGCAAAAGCTCCTTTATTTCTATGGGCCGAAGTGGTTGCCACAGCCTGTTATACCCAAAATTGTTCCATGATACGTCATCGTCACGGTAAAACACCATACGAGCTTTTACACGACAAACCTCCCGATCTATCGTATCTTCATGTGTTTGGTGCACTCTGCTACCCAACGAATGATTGCGAGAATTTGGGCAAGTTACAACCGAAGGCTGACATTGGTATTTTCATTGGCTATGCACCCACGAAGAAAGCATTCCAGACGTACCAGACGAATAAATTGGGAATTACCATTCATGTGAATTTGATGAGCTGAGACCGCGATGGCTTCTGAACACAGCAGTTCAGGACCCGCACTTCATGATATGACTCCTGTAACAATCAGTTCAGGACTCGTGCCAAACCCTCCTCCTTCAACACCATTTGTACCACCTTCGAGATCTGACTGGGATTTGTTGTTTCAACCAATGTTTGATGAGTCACTTAATCCCCCACCTTATGTTGATTTACAAGCACCAATAACTCATTGTTCCTATTCCTGAAGTAGTTGGCAACCTAAACCTGAGCTGTAATTAACCGGCTCACCTTCCTCAGACTATAGTTGATCAAGAGCACCATCACCAGTAACTTCTCATACAACACAGAAAATCAAACTCCTATCATTTCCCAAATGTTGAAGAAGATAATTCATGATATTGAAGTCGCACATATGGTCATGATCCGTACTTTGGTATTCAAATTCTAAGAAGTTGCTTCTGATCAAATCCTCATCATCCGGAATGTTATTCATTTGACAATTTGTGGCCATCACCGATCACCAAGTTTTCTGAACAAAATAGCAAATGGACTAAGAATCCATCCACTTGAGAATACAATCGGTAATCTTGACAGACCAGTTTTCCACACGACAACAATCTATGAACAAGCATATTCTGCTACTGAACATGATGCCTTTCTGCACATCATTCGAATCTAAGACTATGAAGACGGCATTAAAAAAAACTCAAGCATGTTTTTGGATTGAACTATGCAAGAGGAACTTCATGAATTTTAAACGTCTTGAGTTTGGGAAACTTGTTCCTCCTCCTTATAAAAGCATTGGTCATACTCTTAAAGGTTAAGCTTGATGATTAGGAAGGTATTCTGAAAAAACAAGGCTCTATTGGTCGCGAGTCGTGGTTATCGTCAAGAAGATGGGAAATCGATTTTGAGGGTTCCTTCACTGCCGGTTGCAAGATTAGAGGCATATATGAATTTTTTAGCGTTTGCTCCTCAAATGAACATGGTCGTTTATCAATGATTGAAGACCTGCGTTTCTGAATGGTAATCTGCGGGAAGAGTTTATGTTAGCCAACCGGGTACGGATTTGTGGACCAGACAAACCTAACTACGTGTACATGCGTTAAGAAAGCTCTTTAATGGGTTGGAAAACAAGCCTACGGCCGCGTGGTATGGTATGTTGTCTTCATTCATGATATCAAATGACTTCTCAAAAGGCTCAGTGGATCCTACTCTGTTTATCCGTAGAGAAGGCAAGGAACTACTACTGGTACAAATATATGTCGCTGACATTATCTTTGTTGCATCTACTCCTAAACTTTGTGATCTATTCGCTAAAATCATGTGTTCAAAATTCAAGATGTTGATGATGGGTAAAATCTCATTTTTCTTAGGACTATAGATTTTTCAAAGTCTCAGAGGCATCTTCATAAACCAATATAAATATGATGCCTCTTGAATCACTAAAGAAATATGCTTTGAATCTTGTGACCTCAGGTTGATACTCCCATGGTGGAGAAATCCAAACTGGATGAGGATAAAGAAGGGAAAGCTGTAGATCCGTCACACTATCGTGGTATGATTGGCACCCTCCTTTATCTTACAGCCAGTAGACCTGACCTACAATTTGCTATATGCATGTGTGCCCGGTATCAGGCTCGGCCTACCAAAAAGCACTTAAATGCGGTAAAAAGGATCTTTCGGTATCTAAAAGGAACTGTACATCGGGGACTTTGGTATCCGAAGGATTCTTCCTTTGCACTAACAGCATTTGCAGATGCGGATCATGCTGGTTGTCAAGATACACGCCGTAAAACAACATCTAGTAGTATACAACTTTTTGGGTGATCAGACTTGTGAGCCTAGTCGTGTCTAAAAGGCAGAAAAGCGCTGCGATATCCAGTACGGAAGCTGAATATATTGCTTTGTCCGGTTGTTGTGCTCAAGTCCTTTGGATGAGATCACAACTTACCGACTATGGCTTTGGATTCAATAAAATTCCAATGTACTGTGATAACAAAAGCGCTATTGCCTTATGCTGCAACAACGTTCAACATTCCAGATCCAAGCATATAGACATCAGATTTCACTTCATAAGGTAACATGTTTGAAAAATGGTGTGATTGAACTTACTTTGTCAATACGGAGTATCAATTGGCGAACATCTTCACTAAAGCTCTTGGCCGATAAAGAATTGAATTTCTAATCAACAAGCTGGGTATACGAAGTTTTACGCCGGAGACTCTGAAAAAGTTGGCAGATGACCTTGAAGAATAATGGTGGTACCTATTCGAATATCCTTTGTATCATATGTATATAAAATAATTTAGAAAAACCAAAAATATTTTCTTTTTATATATATTTTTTTCAAAAACAAAATACAAAATTAAAAAATGAGAAAAATACAAAAAGAAGTTTTTAAATGGCATGTCTTCTGAAAATAGATAACATTGACAGTCTTAGAAATGTCATTCAACAATGATACGAGCCTGTAAATGAAGTTCGAGCAGAAGTTTCTAATGTTTGCAAAACATGCCATATGGCTTGCTATTATTCCAGATAGCAACCCGGTCATCATCTTAAAGGCAAGTATTTCAAGAAGAAAACTTGACCTCTCAACGGGAATTTATTCTCGGGCATGGTCTACTTTATGACCATGCAAAGGCTTGTGATTACTTTGCATCACAACCCGTGCTTCCTATATTCCATAAGTGTACGTGTCAGTGCGCTTATGTGTCAAAATAAGAGAAATCTTATTTTTATTGGTAAAAAGTTGTCTTCATAATGAATCAGTGTTTTCAATAATCACAAAAAGATTTTCAAAGACAATTCGACCACTCAAACATTGACAACAGCTCTTTAAATAGAAAACGGGTCATTATTTGAGGGGGAGAAAGTGTCATCCAATAATCTTTTAAAACAGTCTTTCAAAATAAGTCATGGAATAAACAGATAAAGTTTTGAATAATGACGGATAATAATTTCAAGGGGAGTTAATTTATATTAACTACAAGAGCTTTAGATGTCATTTGTTTCAAACTTTAGGGACTTATTTGCAATATAAGACAGGCCATAAACTACATTCGATCAATATTGCCAACACCTCATAGTTTGTAAAAGACTTAGGAATGCTTGGAAATACTTTCATAGTTTTAAAAGCCTTGAAATTGATTCTCACGGACTAGATTTAAGCTTATTAATTCTTCAAAAACGATCTCGAATATGTATGCGTATAAGGTTTTGCTGATTCCGACATGTCGAAACCAGCAAGGGGGAAGGAGTAGATGTATACTTGATAGTGTCCTTGGCCTTCTTTTGAGGTTAGCTTCTTTTGTTTTTTGAGGTTAGCTTCTTTTGATTTTAGGCCGTTTTAAATCTTTCGGGTGCACTATTTCAATCACATGGTGGAAGTGACATATCATCATTAGCCAGTATACATCATTTGAGTCCCCAGGGGGAAGTGTTAGGAGTATAATTATTTAAAACGTGAGAAAAGTTCTTTCTGATTCAATAAATGCTTTCTCAAACGGTCAATCTCTAAGCTTATTCTTAAAATGAGTAGAAATATTTGATAAAAGAGGTTCACATAGGTATGATGATTCCTTTAAATAGTTAGTATCATGCAGGAAGAAATGTCTACATTTGGGACTTAGTTGACTTAGGTGTTATCATTTCAACTACTTAGAGGGAATAATTGTGACATCCGGGACTTAGTTGACTTTGGTGTTACAATTTATATCATCACTATCATGTAAGGAGAAATACGGACATCCGAGACTTAATTGACTTTGGTGTTGCGGTTTCAAGTTATTTGTGTACTTCGGATATCTGGGCTTTATACATCAAGACTGCTTGATGCGGCTTGCAAGAAAGTTCTGAATCTACTCAAGAAAGGATTGCTGGTTTAGGGGGAAGCTAAGACAACTTCAACACCGACATCACCAACCACACAAGCTCAAGTTACATATGTATCTGAATCTGTTTCATACTCAAAGTTTGAAGCAAAGACTTTCGTAACTTGGAAAGAAAGTTGAAGCAATACTGAAGAGTGCTTGGACAGAGAAAGATCAGATTGACAATTTCTTGAAAGAAAGAAGGTTAATGAGGAGCTTGGAGAGATTTGTTGGTGGAAGACCATACGGGGGTGACTTACGACTGCTTCAAAGGACCATATGATTTATCATATGTTGTTCTCATCTTATAAGGTCAATCCTCATAAATAATTTTATCTTGTGAATATGTTAATAACTAGTGTAGATTTTTGGTGAAAAATAAGATGTGCTCGAGTACAAATTTTACAAGAATTTCTTAGTAAATTCAAAATCTTTCAAATAATTGTACTCGGCACCATCTTATAAACCCTCAAAAGTTGAGGGGGAGCAATAATATGTTCCATTCTGCTAGAATACATCATTTTGTCCCCGAACGGTTAATCAATTGATATCCAAAATATCAAGGGATTAACATTTTGGATAAGGGGAGAAAATGTGATTAACCTGGACTTAATGTATATTGACAGAAGTAATCAATTAAAATGGACTCGATGCACTCCACACTTAGCATGTACTACGATTACGATGCACATGTTAAGGGGGAGCTTTTAGTGATGATTAAAAACATTCAAAGTGTAAACCTTTTGATATTTATATCAAACACTTTGAATGAATTTTTCAATGATTTTGGTTTGTAATGGTGATGGAATACCCTAAAAGACCGACCATGTACTTAATTTTATGGAGTTATAAGGTGGTTAGGTATAGGTATTCAAATCCCATGATCCAGCCAGAACCGGAGGGATCTACCCAGGGATATCCACTAGTTAGTGTAGAAGTCCTTAGGTATGATTAAAAAGGAGAAAAAGTGAGAATCGGGAATAATGCCGACTGAGATGGAGCTAACACTGGAACAAACCCAACAAGGTGTTAGTTATGAAGTCTCGGTAAGCATTGAAGGGGTTGAAGAATGAAAAAGAAATGTAAGGATAAAGGGTGAAAAGAAAGAAGCCCTCCATACACTTAGGCAGAAACCGGGTCAATACATATGCTGTCAGAAACACTTAGGTGTTGTCTGACATTGAAGACAGTCATGGACCCAGTGACGCTATGCACAAACCCCTCCCAGCCACTCAAAGTCGGAAAGACTTTGTTTCAAAACTCACGGAGATACACTCATTTCTATTGACTTTCTCACTCCGAGTTAGTTGATATTGAAAAGGTGGCACTCAGCTCCAGCCTCCGATCACTAAAATTAAAAGTGCACTATTGAGTCTAGAGCCAAAAGAGATCATCCATTAATCTCATTAGGACACTTGTCATAATTTAGCTTGTTATCTCACACAATGTGAATATCAAGTAATATCATTAGAGTCCTACGCAAGATCCTTGTGATTTTGCCAGAACATCCGAGTGATACTTAGGTATTCACAATGAAGATGGAAATCCTGCTTGAGCCAACATCAAACAAGCTCATGGTAGGTAACTTGTGCGATTCTTTATGAATCAAACTTGTGACAACTGGAAAGAAACGATGGTGCGATTCTATAAGAATCAAACTTGTTCCAGGAAATGGATCAACGGTTGTTAATGAATTTTTGAAATGATTAACACTCTCGGTGTGTCACAAAAACAATTTTGCAAGTGATACACCGATTGATTTTCAAATCAATTTTCTATATCAATCGGTGAGATAGTAACTCACTGGTTCACTCTTATCGTGCTGTCTGCTTTGAGACGTTCCGATAATGAGAACATGCTGAGTACGATGAATCTAATACTTATGTGTTAGAAAGATTCAATACTACAGCTGGAAATCCTGTCAAGAAGATTCTTCTTAAATTGAATCTATCTGATCACAGGTCGATCCTCACGGATTTGAAGGTTACTCCAACCAAACCTGGGCGAATGACAAAGCCATATTCGTCCCCCCGCTTTATTGCTAACTGTTTTAGCTAAATGTTTTTTTGCAGGCTATTTAAAGATGGTGGTGGAGGCTCCTGATTCTTTTTTTTTTGTTTTAAGCTGGGATTACAAGATCCTATAGCCATTGATATACACGATTAGACATTACATATGGTCTTCATGAAAGTCTCAAGTAATGTTTCATGGGACTTTCGTCTACTATGATACACGTACGTATTTTTGAAGTGATGAAGTATAATTGTTAAAGAATTTCATAGAAGTTTCCGTCACTCTGATACTCAGAACGTATTTCTCGGAGTGACGAAGTGTTAAATGTTATAAGAATTTTCAAGATTGAGTGCAAACATTATAGCCTTTCAAGTCATCAATCAAGAAAGGAATGAGCATGTCGGTCAGAATTCACAAGTTTCAAGTTGGCAAAGTTTACTAAGATAGCGAAACGAGATTATGCTTGTGGATGATTCAGATGCTCAAGATCACAATGTCAAATACAAGTTCAAGGAACAAGCTCTATCCAGAAATCAATGATCACTACAACATACTCACAGGAGAATGTCAAAAGGACGAGCATAAAAAGAATGAGACAAAGCATTGTATGACTAGGCTAAAGTTTCTGTAAAATGGTGTGACCTCCCTTAGGGAGATTGTTGGAAAACACAAAAAGTGCTCGGTCACATCCAAGTTGTAATAGGTCTTGGCCCGTAGATATATGTCACGTTAAGTAAAGAAGCTAATTCCGGCCATGGCCTATTGGAAGGCCCTTTATAGCCCATGGGCCGGCCATGATGTAACTATATAAGCCCTCTCCTAGCCTTGGAGAGGGGTTGGTTGTTTCATTTTCCATTTTCACAAATATAATAAACATTTCATTCCATTCCATCCATGACAACCACTTTCTCTTTATCCTTATTCCTTGGTAGATCATTAGATTACATGTTTCTTCAGTATGTCTCGTGAAAAACATTTGTATGATGCAATGTTTGTGAAAACGGTTATAGTCCAAGTAAAAACATTTGACCTGGTTCTTTATAAGCTTGACTATAATGATACAATCTATAATCACCACTAATTAGGGTTCGCAGCGGAATATGTGTCTGTAGTCGTTACATCATAGACTCTTTAGCACATGAAATGTGGATAACGGCCTCTATAGGAGTCGTTTGAAAATTGATAATTGATTATATAAAATTGTTTGTTACAAGAGCCATAGCTTAATATTTGTTCATCATTGAAAAGTGTATAGGATTTTAATTCATAACACAATACTCCATAATGTAATGCTCTTAAATCTTTACATTTATTGACTCATAAAAAATGATGACCTCCATTGTATCCTTGTTCTTGCCTTATTGACTGAGAAAACATGCTTTAAAATCGTCAATTAAAGTTGATGAATTCACAGGTTTAAGTAATGTATATGTAGGACACAAGATTTCCAAATGTTAAGACATGTATCACATACAATAACTCAAAATGTAATTCTACAAATTAGCACTATGCCATGACACTGAAGCTACAACATATATGTACGCAATTTAATGCAAATAATGTGCCCATGTATATGTTCAACCCACAACATTCAAATTGTTCTGACATGGTATAAATTCGTCATTTCGGTACCGCCGAAACTAGTGAGCGCTACTCATCCGAGCGGGGATGTCATTCCAAATAGATCAAATTCATGAAACTTTCAGCGCTTACATCCAGTAATTACAGTTCATGATTCATGGGCATTGTGGGTTATAGCTACTTAGACAAACCTCGTAATTGGTATAAAAGTGTACTGGCGTCCATCGTACACTATGGACTTGCTTTGTTTCTCTCCCCAAGTTGTAATTAAATATAGGTCGTATGAGTACAATGTACTTTGAATAACTAACACAACATATAATTCTATATAGTTACATCACCACCTAAACGTGTTTGTTTAATTTATTAAATTAAACAATATAAATTTGTACTTTGAAAAATAAACGTCTATGTACTTGTATTTGTAAAAATAGTATACTTGTTCAATAATTTATTATTTGCTAAAAAAAATACTTGATTTATTATTTATATAATTACATTATATAAGTAATTTAATGGTTTGAAAAATAATATTTATAAAGTTAAATATATGTATAAATTTTATATAAGTGATACCACATTGTTTTGTAATGTTTTTATTAAAAACGAACCAACACTAATCATGTCAGGAAATAATGCACAAGTATAAAAATAGTGCATAAGGTTTTTTTATAAACCTTATATCTTTTTTGTTTTAACTCTGTTTTATATGTTCTTTATGCCCACGGTTTCGTATTAAAAAAATATATCAAAATAATACATTTATAACATTTTAGCTACTGATGAACAGTAACTTTTACTGTTTCTGTAAAATTTATAAACTACTTTTATATAATTAATTATTGTAAGTAAAAATCATAACTCATTCGTTTTAATCTCGTTTTTAGTGTTCTTTATCTCCACGTCTTCGTAATTAAAAGTTATATTCAAGTAAAAATATTTTCCAAAAACTTTTTGTTATGAACAGTAACTTGTTTTTATAAAAGTAATTTTATAAAAACACTTTTATATATTTAATTATCGTAAACATGTAAATAGCATAACTTCTTCGTTATAGCTCGGTTGTTTGAGTTCTTTATATGCTTACAATCCTCATAATATGTAGTATTTTAATAGAATATAAAATAAATATTATTTTTGTCGAAATAAAACAGAACGTTTTAGACTTTTTATTTAAAAGTTTATAAAATTGTTTTTATAAG
>BQNB010022606.1:32635-62817 GCA_026074375.1 Tanacetum coccineum | reverse complement strand
CCGGGAATATCTCTTCCGGAATCTTTTTATCATTGATTTGCCTAGTAGTATTATATACGTATACTATTTGGCGAACCACAAGTCTTGTATGGGCGAAACTTGTAACACGGTAAACCTATATATATAGTTTTGGGATTTACATTCATACTTACAAAAACCTATGAACTCACCAACTTTAATGTTGACACTTTTAAGCATATTTTTCTCAGGTGAAATAGATGTATGACATACTTGATGTGCATTGGAGTCCAAATTTACAAGATTTCTTTTCAAATGACTCAGTTAGAGGTCGTTCTTTCCGAACTTGTGCAATGGGATCATGAAGTAACGCTCCCGGAAATACATTCCGCTGCGACCCAATTTTGGGGGTGTTACAATTCATGTCTCCTTCATCCTCCTTAATTTCCTTAGGAATTCCAATCGCGCAAATAGTTTCATGAGTTCTGTAAGGGTTACCTAGAAATTGCGTGGGTGGTACATAAGTTTGAACAACTGGTAAGTCACGAGGAACCGGCTCCTTTACGTTTTCCTTACCCATGGTCGTTCTTTCCTTGACTTTTTCACCTATATTAGTGAGGACTGTTTGGGTTAATTGACAAGCTTTTTCCTGCAGGTTCTTTGTTTTAGTTTTAAGTTCCCTTATGTTTGATTCTGTGTTTTCGATGAATTTCCTAATCCATTCATTATATGCGGCCTGTTTTGTAATTGAGTCTTCATAAAATTTGATGATGGTTTCCTCAAAGGATCTTATATACTTGTTCTGCTCAACTGCCTTGTCCTCTTTTTCGAGAGGGCACTCCATGGTTAGATGTACCCTTTCATAATTCTTGAAACTTGCTTGAATAGCATGAATATTTTATTTAGGTTTCTTTGTATCAATGTTATTCGGGCTATTGTTGATTCGTTCCCTAGTGGTTGCTTCATCATACCAATTATGTGAATGTTCTGCCATGCCTTGTATTGATATAAGGGCTTGAGTTGGTGTCATCAGAGGAATGAATCCTGTGAAGTCCCAAATAAACAGATCTTCTTAGCTTGTTAAAGCTTAGTTAACCTGGATAAATCCAAACTAACTATAAGAGAAACTATGATTGTAAATACTACAAGTTATGCGGAATCTAACTTGCAATACTAAGAAGAACAATGAATACTAAACTTGAATATATTGATTGCAAATATTCTGCCAAGGTTACAGAATAACTAACTTTGAGATATGTGTTTTCTTATGAAAATTGATATATCTAACTATGTCGTAGGGTTCCTTTTATACACTAATGAAAACTCTAATGGGCTTACAAAACGCGTACAATGATAATGCATATCTATTCCTAATATATCTCATGCATATCACTTTAGCAGTACTAACTATATAATACTAACAGCACTAACTATTAACTAACAGTACTAACTATACTGGCAGTACTAACTAATATAACTAGCAGTACTAACTACTTAGTCTATTTCTTCAGTCTTTAGCAACAATATCAATCTTGAACCAACAGTAGTAAAGTAGTACTGGCAATAGTAACTCAAAATTCCTAACAATCCTCCCCTAAACTTGATATTTACATCATCAAGTTTCTTCAGTTTAAGCATCTTGGTCATTAGGAGGATGTATCAAGCACATCAAAATCACTATCTTTAAACATTGGCTTTGTCTTGTCACTGCTCCTGTTTGGATGCATATTCACCCAAACTTGTGTCAGTAGAAGTCTTAACTCTGACTTTAAACAATCTCCTCTTCATAGGTCGTAAAGTTCTTGCCTTTGTCTTCTTTTCTTGTCTTTTGACCCTCAATTTCAATTTGTTGATCATACTGTCTTGACCAGTCTTTGCTTCCTCTAAGGCAAGAACCCTTTTTGTCAATAAGGTACAGGTTTCCATTAATTCCTTAATTAGTTTCATTCTACCCTCATCACTTCCAGGTGTGTTATCTCCTGAGACAGGTGAATCATAGGGTGTAGGTGGTACATTATCCGTCAATTCAAAATGATATTCCATACTGCCTTTCCCACTTCCAGATGTGTGACCTTCTAAGAGAGGTGGTTCATTGGGCTTTTCAAGCACTCTCTCAGACCTAGTCTGAGCAGGAGCACCCCCATGGTATCTTGGCGCCTGGGACTGCCACCTGTATCCATTCCCTGAGGAATGTCAACATTAGGTTTTGTCGTGGTCTGGGTCCTAATTATGTTATCACTGTCTTGTGCTGCATCTAAGCTAGTAGCAGTAGTGATAGCCCTTTCCACACTGTCACCTCCCTCCTTATGGACAGCCTCATCTGCTCCAAGGTCGTGAGGTACACTAGTCTGAGGTAACGTAGTGTCCTTTTTGGTTCTCCTACGTTTTTTAGTCTTACTTTTTCTATGATATGTAGATGGAGATGGGAGTATTTGCTCAAAGTGAGCTTCAGTTTGAGGTTCATGAAAAACTGGTGGAGGTGTTTCAGTTTGAAGTGGTTCTATTAGAGGTTCAGAAACATTTAGTTGTGAAGTAGAGGGTGTGGGTTGGGGTTCAGGAGGTGTTGCTGAACCTTCACCTTCAGGTGCTTGGTTTTGCACCAACATGGAATCAAAAAGTGGAGTAACTTTTCCTGAAAATTTTGTACTTTTCCTTACAGTACTAATATTAGTCTAACAGTATAAACTTATTCTCCAATAACTGTGCAATAACATGCCTCTATTCATCACAAGCACACTATAAATAACTAGATAGACATGTGAGAATTCATGATGATCCATATCTATGCATAGCCCATGAATAAAAGTTAAGAACTGTTAACCAAATCATCATACCAGTTGTAACCCATTCCACTTAAGACTTCCAGTTGTTTATGATCTCACCAAATCCAACAATACTGCTTTGCTTAACCTGCAAATGTTAGTCTAAAGCACAATACATACCATATGCTTCTTGACAGTATTAAGTATTAACTAACAGTATTAAAACTAGCAGTATTAGTTATACATAGCAGTACTAATCCTTGAGATATTAGATTAAGTTTCAAATTCATCTAAAAAGCATCTCCAAACCATGTCAAGAATCAATAAACTCATGATAATTAAGCAGTACTTAACCAAGCCTAGTAGTATAAACTTTTTGTACCAGCAGTACAAAGTTTCTTCAAATAGAGAAAGCTAAGCCCAACAGTATTAAGTAATTGATCATCATGTTTATCTTCCACCTTTAATTCAAATAGCACTTGTGTATAATCCGTTGCACTTATACACCATTAACCTCCCCTGAGACCATGCAGCTACAGATTAAGCATACAAAAAGCTTAGTCCACCCAAAGAAAATTAACTCTACTCCATCAAAAGCTTTAATGACAAAACAGCTACATTATATCAGTGTATAATTTGACCAATCTCAATCAATCTCTTCTCATAGGATTCACTAAAATGAAATGAAGCCAATAATCTCTAATGCTATTTTTAGAATGATAACAAATTTCTTGACAACACAAATAGCACTCTCATGTCAACATTAATCTTTGTCCATAAAATTGTATCCAGTAATCCAACATCTGGTTTTTTAAGAACAAAGCACATTGACTAAAACGTAGGTGAGAGCATAGCAATATATCTCAGCTTAGTAGTTGAATTAGCCACCACAGTCTGCTTTTTACATTGCTAAGAGATTAACCTTGAACCAAGAAATTGACAACCTCCTATTGTGGATTTCCTGTCTAAACTGGCACCTGCATAGTCACTGTTTGAAAAAGCTTCCAATATAATAGGAGAGTCCTTAGGATACCAAAGGCCTAATTTGGGTCGACCTTTTAGGTATCTGAAGATCCTTTTTACTGCAAATTCAAGTGGGAAACTTTTGGAGCTGAACTTGAAAACTTGAGCATAGCTCAAACTTAAAACATAATATATCGGTCTAGAAGATTAAGGTAAAATCAAATGACCCATCATTAACTTGTATAATGACAACACATCCTAACCATCTTTAAATCTTTCTTAAAGCCTTGTTGGTTTCCATAGGAGTATTGGCTGTCCTTATACTAGAAAATCCAAATTTCTTCAAGATTTCACCAACAAACTTGTCCTGACTAATGAAGATCCCATCCTCTTTCTGCTTGACTTGTAACCCCAAGAAGAAAGTGAGTCTCTCGCCCATTTGAAACTCCTCTGTATACCTTTTTTTTTGTGCATTATTTGCTCAAAGTCTATACACAAAGACTTTTTAGTGGAACCAAAGATGATGTCATCTACATATACTTGTACCAGGAGAATATCATCCTTGACTCTTTTTATGAACAAAGTCTTGTCAATTTGAACTTTGTAGAATCCATTGTCTAATAGATAGGTAGAGAGAGTCTCATACCAAGCTTTAGGAGCTTGGTGTAGACCATATAAGGCTTTCTTCACTTTATAAAATTTTTCTAGAAATTATGGATCCACAAAACCTAAAGGCTGGCTAACATATACCTCCTCTTCAATAGTACCATAGAGAAAGGCACTTTTGACATCCATCTAGTACACAAGAAAATTCATGAATGATGCATAGGCCAAAAATAACCTGATTTCTTCAATCCTATCAACAGGAGCAAAAACCTCATCATAATCAATGCCTTCTTCTTATTTGTATCCTTGTGCTACCAGTCTAGCTTTGTTTCTGACTACTATACCCCTTTTATCTTTCTTATTTCTATAGACCCATTTTGTTCCAATGGCATGCTTGCCTTTGGGTAAATTAACCAATCTCCAAACCTTCTGCAATCTAAACTGTAGCAACTCATCTTGCATTGCCTCTATCCAGCTTGGATCTGTCAAAGCTTGTGTCACCTTCTTGGGTTCTATTTGTGAGAGAAAATAGGCAAATAAGCAGTTTTGATAATCTTTATGATTTGTTCTCCTCTACTTTTTGATGTAACTGACCATAGCATGTTCTTCAGTAATTTTGGTCATCCTCCTTGTTTGAGTAGCTGAATTTATGTCTCCAATGATTTGGTCTTTAGGATGATCCTTGTGAATTCTGGTTGTGGGAATAGGACTAACATTCATGGTGGTTTCCAAGTTGTTAAGGTCAGCCTCTGCACCCACATCTTCATCATCATATGCACTACTAAAGATACCAGTATTTAGAAGATCAGTTGTATCCTCTAAATTAGGCATAAGAGGATCAGTTGGAAAATCATCAGCATTAGTAAAAATTTGGCCAGCAGTACTAACAGATGGACTAACAGTACTATCTTTGTTAGTGTTGTTAGCATAACCTTCATTCTATTGAACAAGCAAATTATCTAATTCAGCTCTATAGTCTTGCACATTCTGGTCATCTTCTTTATTTGAAGCTCCTCCTTCTTTTTCTTGACCATTACTTTCACCATCATTTGCTGGTACTTCATTAGTCTTTTTACTAGCATCATCAGCAACTGCATCCTCTGAGCTCTGTGGACTATTATAAAGTAATGGTAGCAGAATATATTGTTGAGTAGGTACTGTATCAACATTATCCTTGATACCTGCATTTTTATTAGTTTGATTCCCTGCAGTAACTGGCTCATAACTCATTGAGTTTGTTAGAAATCAATATCAAAGAGCCAATCTGGTCCACTCCCTGCAACATTGGGTTTTTTTTAAAGAAAGTTTATGTGTAGGTTCTCCTCTACTTTCCTAGTTCTAGTGTTAAATACCCTAAAAGCCTTGCTATTTATAGAGTATCCAACAAAGAACCCTTCATCAGCCTTCTCATCAAATTTACCTAGGGGCTCTAAGGTATTAAGAATAGTCACAGGACACCCAAAAGGTCTCATAAAACTTAGATTTATGAGTGAATCATATCAATGAGCCATTCTGGACCACTCCTTGCCAAACATTTGATTTGTTTTCAAGAAAGTGTATGTACAGGTTCTCCTCTACCTTTCTAGTTCTAGTGTTAAATACCCTAAAAGCCTTTCTATTTATAAAGTATCCAACCAAGAACCCTTCATTAGCCTTCTATCAAATTTGCTAGGGATCTAAGGTATCTAAGAATAGTCACAAGACTCCAAAAGTCTCATAAAGCTTATACTAGGTGGGTTACAGTATAGTTCATAAGGTGTTTTATTGTGAGACTTGGTCACTAGAAACCTTTTCTGAAACATAACAAGCAGTATTAATGCTTAGGCCAAATTGTAGTAGGTTAATTATGAATCTTACTAGCTAGTTCTAGAGCCTCTATTAGTGTCCTATTCTTTCTTTCAGCAACTCCATTTTGTTGTGGAGTTCTGGCAACACTAAATGTGACAATCCGTCTTTTAATGTCCATATTTAATTCATATTTCGTTCTCATTTTTCTAGTAAAGTGAACTTTTGTGTTTTACGGTTTACGCGATTCGCAACTTCTCGTTCTTGTTAATCTTAAGCCGATTTAGGCAGTTTATCCGTTTAAGTGTAACCGTCTTTATTTTTATCTTTAAAAATTCCCCGTATTTAAGGTCACTACTAATTCTAATCTCATATTTATTTTTATTAATTTTGAGACTTTACTTTTATACTTTAGTCGGTTTTCAATAAAATTGTCCATTTTAAGTAATCGTGAATCGTACATTTTAAATTTATCCGTTATCGATCAAAAAATCAACGAACGTCAATATTTAATATTTTTAATTGTCGAGAATAAATATTTTCGTATTTTATTTCGAATAATTTTGAGAAATTTTGATAATTTTTATTTTTGACGTTTCGCGAGTCGACGTTTGACCGCGCGTTCGTGAACCGTTTCGAGCATCGTAAAAATGTACGACGCGACTCGTTATTATTTTTAAGATCGTAAATTTATTATTTTTATGAATGTCGTCATTTTGTTCCATGTCTTGAGCCGGACTCGCATTTTAAAGTGTACGCATTTAATTAAATGTTTTTAATAAAAATGTGTCGAAAATAAAAATAGTCTCGGTAGTGCAATCCCGAGCTACGGTTGTCGTCTTTAACCTAAGTAAAAGTATGGTGTGTCAAAAACTAATTTTAGAAAAGAGAGGAGGACTTGTTTTGCCAATAGCCCCAAAAGTGCAAAGAACTTTTTATACTAGTTTAAGGAAAAACTATATATTAACTGTGTATTTCACACTTTATTCATAAACACACACACACTTTCTCTCTAGCTCCACCACCACCACCGGAAAACTTTTCCGGTCACCGGAAACCGCCACCGCCGCCGTCGGCCGCCGATCACCGCCGCCGGAAACCGCTGTGGTCGCCAAAAAAATTACATACAACCCGAACAACTTATATTTTCCGAATCCCCTCGTTATTTCCTACATTTTCCACTAAAAATATATGACATGCAATGGGTATTTTTCTAGTTAGAGTTCGAGTTAGATTCGAGTGTTTTCGTTTGGTAAGTGGGTTGTTCTTGGATGGATAATTAATATTTCAAGCTCGGTTCAATTGAAAAAGGTTCGGTTTTTGGTTTTGGGATATGGTTCGAGTTCGGCTAGGACAAGGGAGGAACAAGTCGAGTCTGATCTAGCTCTTGTGAACTTTGTAAGCATTCTTTTATGTTTATTTTGTTATTTTTTGATTCGATTGTTTTTTGAATGCATGTGATGAATTTGGGGAAATCTTGCGTGAATGGGTTAGATTGTATTATGGGTCGATTGATTTGATCATGTATTGTTTATATGTCATATTAGACATATTATAGTTGGAATAAAAGCTTAAAAATAAGGTTTTGATGTGTTTTGAAAAGTATAAAAACGAGCAGCAAGTGACACTTGAGCAATAACAGGCAATGGGTGATCACCATTCTTAATAGAATTAATCATTGCTTCACTATCCGTTTGCTCTTTAAGATAGTTCATAAACCATTCACGCCACTGAGAGTATTCACCCCGATATAACAACGGAATCCGCATTGTCGAACCAACTGTAATCACGTCTCGGCTCATCTTGTCTCGAATAAATATTCAGATAGTCAACAAATAATCCCGACAAACGCGCTCAATTAATCACCACAGACTTAAACTAACTTGCCCAAACAAAAAACTATTTAATTCTCAATTAAAGCCGTAAACTAAAAAAAATTATCACTAAAAAAATATCTAACACAAAATTTTAACTATAATTTTTTTTATTATTATTATGAACAACACTACTACTAAAAATATGTTTCTACTAAAAAAATTATTTAAGCTCAATTAAAAACGTAGACAAAAAATAATCCTAAAAATTGAACCCAAAATTGTAATCAAGCTCGTAGTATCAACCCGCAATTAAAATGGTAATCCAAAAGATTATATCATCAAAAAAATCCAGACCAAGTTAGAATAACCACAACAATATAACTACATCAAAATATTTGTCACAATGAATAAATGTATCAGTTTAGCTTACAACACACTATGACACTTCTCAAATCACGAAACTAGTTAACAAGCCAAATTGATGACAAAAATTCGGATACAAAAATAGCCCAACTATGACTACTTAATGGTTCACTAACCATACAAATTCATCTCATGTAAAATGGTAAACGCATTATCAAATCTCAAAAAGTTTGGTTAAGCCCAAGTAGTTTTGATATGAACAATTAGGCTTGGTCCAAAAAGTTATACACAAAACACTAAGACTTAACCTTATTTCATTTGAATATAAGACACTACCAACTTACAACCCTAGTATCTCACTTACTCAAACATGTAGTCACTCAAAAAACACCTTATCTCTCTCTCAAACCAACAAAACCTAAATCTAAAATAACAGAAAAAAATGACGCCTCTCTTTCTTAGATACACAAATCTCACTACAACCCTAGATCTAAAAATGCGCCTCTCTCTTTTATTTCTCAGTTACACAAATAATATATCTTACTTTATCACTTATTTGATATAACAAAACACACATCCGACACAACACTCTATTTCTTTCTTTGATCTTCAACAAACATGAAACACAAATACGCATACAAACCCTTGTTCTTTCTTATATCTTCAAGTCAGATGAAACAAATCATCCCTGTCTGTTTGACGAAATCACAAGTACAAGTAGGTTGCTTTGTTCTTTGTTTTTAAAAAAGTTTGGTTGATGATTGAGGGTTTTAGGATAGATTAGATTTGGTTTGGTTTGAGTTGGATTTGGTTCGGTTGTCTCGATCGGTCAACTTGTTCGGTGATCTAGATCTGTTGACTCGTTCGATGAACTCGTTCTGTTGTCGTTCGGTGAGCTAGATTGGTTAACTCGTTTGGTGAGCTCGTTCGGTAATCTAGATCGGTTGACTCAATCGGTTGTCTTGATCGATTAGATAAATTGGTTGTCTCGTTCGGTTAGATAGATAGGTTGTCTCAATTGGTGAAGTAGATCGGTGAGCTAGTTTGGTGCCTTTAAACTTTAGTCGGTGTCATCAAAGTTTAGCAGGTTCGATGACATGAAGGCGTGAACCAGACTCAAACTAAAATACATAACAGCAGTTATTTATGCTTTTAAGCATGTAAAAGTAGATCTGAAAAGCTTTTTGTATATTTGTATTTTTTTTTTACCTGAATGGGTACTGATTAAAGCTAAAAATTAGCAGTGAATACCATAAAATGGACTGTTTGACCAGAAAATTAACTGTTTGACCAATTTAGAAGTTTGACCGAATGACGTATAAAAGTTGAATAAGCAGTTTTGAACTTCTTTTTAAGACCTGAACAAACTCATTAAGCACTCGAAAAAAAACTGTTTGATAAAACTGATAAGCACAACTAAGATCTTAACCGAATAAGCACGACTAAGCTGAAAAAGCTCAAAAGCGAATAAGCAGATAATCTGTCTTAAGAAACACAAATAAGCTGTTTCAATTAGCTGTTCGAATAGGCATAAATAAGGAAGAAAAAACTAGATCTCAATCTCTTAAAACACAAATAAGCATGAAATAAGCTATAATAAGCTCGGATAAGCACAAAATTAAGCTCAACAAGCAAAAATAAGCAAATCCTCAATCTCTAACACAATCAAACACTAAAAATAAGCTCTAATCCACAATCATTGGCTCTGATACCACATATTGAATATAAGATCTTGATTGATGACTAGTGTGTGAAGATGAAGGTGTAATTAGTGTGTGTGTTTAGAGAGAGAAATACCTAACTTGCCTTTTGATTAAAATGAAATTGTTACATCTAATCATGGCATAAATACCCTATTTATAGCCTTATTAGATTGTTGAATAAACTTTCCTAACTTAACACAAATAGTCCCTGCACTCTATAATAGTGCTTACAACTAGAACATTTCTTTATTTTTAACACACTCCTCAGTAGAACGGCGTTGTCGAAAGGCGAAACCAAACTCTTGTAGAAGCTACTCGTACAATGTTAATATTTTTTAAAGCTCCATTATTTTTATTGGCCGAAGCAATCATACAGCCTGTTACACCCAAAACCATTCTTTAATCTGCCTCCGATACAACAAAACTCCATATGAGCTTATGCAAGATAAGAAACCGGATTTATCATTCTTTCATGTCTTTGGTGCACTCTATTATCCTACCAATGACAATGACGACCTGGGTAAATTAGATGCAAAAGCTGACATTAGTATTTTTGTTGGTTACGCGCCCGAAAAGAAAGCGTTCAGAATCTACAACAAAAGAACCCAAAAAATTATTGAAACAATTCATGTGACATTCGATGAGCTAACAACTATAGCTTCTGAACAATTCAGTTCAGGACCCGGACTTCATTCTATGACTCCTGCAACATCCAGTTTAGGACTCGTTCCAAACCTTATTCCCAACAACCTTGTAGTCCACCAAAAAGAGATGATTGGGATCACTTGTTTCGACCAATTTTTGATGAATACTTCACTCCTCCATCAATTGTTGTTTCTCTAGTTCAAGAAGTTGATGCTCTGAGAGCTGTGGTTTTAGCCGATTCTCCTATGTCAACTTCCATTGACCATGATGCTCCATCATCAAGTACTCTATCAACACAAGAACAAGAACAATCTCCAAACATTTCTCAAGGTTTTAAAGAATCACCTAAAACACCAACTTTTCGTTATGATCCGCTTAATGAATCTCCTCATGAAGAATCAACTTCTCAAAGATCATCATCGAATATGAGACAACCCAACACTCCATTTGAACACCTTAGTAGATGGACTAAGGATCATCCTATAGCAAACATAATCTGCAATCCTTCTCGCTCTGTCTCTACGAGAAAGCAACTCCAAACTGACGCCATGTGGTGTGTTATTTTGATGCCTTCCTAACTTTGGTAAAACCAAAGAACTTCAAACAAGCAATGACCAAACTGTCATGGATCAATGCAATGCAAGAAGAAATTCATGAATTTCAAAGACTAGAAGCTTGGGAATTGGTGCCGTGTATCAAACTAAAGTGGATTTATAAGGTCAAGACGGATGAATTTAGCGGGGTACTAAAGAATAAGGCTATACTAGTTGCTCAAGGATTCATGCAAGAAGAGGGAATCAATTTTGAGGAATTTGCACCGGTTGCTAGAATAGAGGCCATCCGTATCTTCATAGCAAACACAGCTCATAAGAATATGACGATCTACCAAATGGACGTCAAAACGACATTTTTAAATGGCGAGCTCAAAGAAGAGGTCTACGTTTCCCAACCAGAAGGATTGGTTGATCAAGATAACCCATCACATGTGTACAAGCTGAAAAAGGCTCTCTATGGTCTCAAACAAGCACCACGTGCATGGTACGACATGCCGTCAAGCTTCTTAATCTCACAACATTTCTCCAAAGGTGTAGTTGATCCAACACTCTTCACACAGCAAGCAGGGAATGACTTATTACTGGTACAAATTTATGTTGACGATATAATATTTGCATCCACTAATACTGCCATATGTAATGAGTTTGCTGATCAGATGACCACTAAGTTCAAGATGTCAATGATGGGGCAGATGTCATTCTTTTTAGGTTTACAAATTTCTCAATTGCCTTTTTAATAAACCCACAAGAAACTATAAGGGCTTATATTGCCATTTGATGAAAGTTTGAAAGACAATGGGTGAATCTGCCAAAGGCAGATTCTTGTATCATAAAAGGACTTAATTTGCAATTGGTTATATAGACATAAGGGGGTGTTGTTATTTTTCAAAACTTCATAAAACACAAGGACGAAAATTGCAAGAAACACATACACCTTGAGGGGCCATTTGTGACAAAACCCCAAACCTCACCCTGCGTTTTTTTAAGGTGGCAGATTCACTTTTTTTTAACTTAGTGTTTCTAATAAGCTAGCTGTTGGCTTTTATAGATCAAATAAGCTAAGGAAAAAGGAAAAATAAGCAAGACAGATGAGCTATGATACCTAATAAGCAAATTCAAGCAAAATAAGCACAAAAAGACAAAGCAGATAAGCAGAAAAAGCAAACAAGCTAGTGGGGCAATTCTTGTGTCCAAACAGCCAAAAGGACAACTTATGAGATTAA
This sequence comes from Tanacetum coccineum, assembly GCA_026074375.1. Classification (NCBI taxonomy): domain Eukaryota; kingdom Viridiplantae; phylum Streptophyta; class Magnoliopsida; order Asterales; family Asteraceae; genus Tanacetum; species Tanacetum coccineum. Next base: position 50,438 of record BQNB010022606.1, on the reverse strand, counting down.
AAATAAGCAACCAAATAGAACCTTGTGAACTTTTAACCTCAAAAAAGATAAAATTTAGCCTTCTAAGAACTCATATCAACAATCAATACTCAATTTGAACTAAAGGATAAGCCAGAAAATTAAGTTGAAAAACCTATTTTAAAACAAGAAGGTTACTTTTTGATTTCAACTTGTAACTTTGTTTTAATTAATTTGATATATCCTAGATTTATCCAAATTTGTTTAAACAAGCAAAGGAGACTTCTTAAAATCCATACAAGAACCTATCCCACTCCTGTACTTACATCATAGAAACTTCACCTACTACAGAGGAGCCTGCTCCAATTCCCCATGAATCACCTCTCCAAAGTGTTTACTTACTTGGACGTGATGAGGGTAATGTGTCACTTAATGAATTGATGGATTTGGTTACTCACTTGTCTAATAAAGTTGGAAGCTTGGAGAATGAATTAAAGAACACCAAGAAGGTTTATGGTACTGCTATTACCAAGCTAGCCAAAAGAGTGAAGAAGTTGGAAAAGCAAGTCAAGACAAGCAAAGCTAGTAGAAGAACAAAGATAGTTCTTTTAGAAGATGAAGCTATAAAGGAGGATTCTTCCAAACAGGGGAGGAGTTTGATTGAAGATGAATCTGTTCAAAAGAAGTCCAAGAAGCAAGAGCAAGAAGAAAGGCTTGGTCATAAAGAAGCCATTATGTTACAAGAACAGATTGATGAGGAAGAAAGAAAAAGGATTGCAAGAGATGCTGAAATTGCTAAACAATTACAAGAAGAATATGATAAAGTTGAAAAGAAAGAAGCTGTAGCTGAAGTTGATACTGATCATGTTATTGATTGGAATAATCCCTCTGTAACAAGGTATCATGCACTTCAACATAGACCTAGATCTGTAGCTGAAGTCAGGAAGAATATGATTATGTACTTGAAGAATCAGGGAGGCTACAAGACAAAAGATTTCAAAGGAATGAGCTATGATGATATAAGACCATTCTTTGAAAAAGTATGAGATCAAGTTCCTTCATTTGTGCCTATGGATTCTGAAGAAGAAGTTCACAGACTAAAAAGACCAGGTCAAGATGTTGAAGCAAAACCTGCTAAAAGACAAAGAACTGAAGAAGTTTTAGAGTCAGTTCAAGAGTAAACAGATGAATTGTCTCAAGAACAGCTGAATCAAATGGTAATTATAGTTCCAGATAAAGGAATAAATGTTGAAGCTCTTCAAACCAAATACCCAATAATTGTATGGGAAGTTTACTCTGAAGACACTATGCAATTTTGGAAAATCATCAGAGTAGAAAATTACATAGAGGTATATCAGGTTTTTGAAGACATACTTAAGAATTTTGACAGGGATGATCTGGTCAAATTATGGAGCTTAGTTCAAGAAAAATACAACTCATCAGGACTTGCTAAAGATAAAGAGATAGAATTGTGGGTTGAACTAAAGATGTTATTTGAACCAAATGCAGAAAATCTTTTAGAACTTCAGAAATATATGCATGATCATTTAACAGGTTTTGTAAGCCTATTAGGGTTTCCTTGGTGTATAAAAGGAACCCTACGTCATTAGTTAGAAAAATAAAAGTTAAAATACAAGTTTCACAAATATTAATAGTTAGTAATCTGTAACCTAGCAGATTAATAGTAATCAAAGTTCTGTCTTATTCATTGTTCTTCTTAGAAATATAAGTTAGTTTCCGCATAGCTTATATTGTTCATAGTCATTGTTTCTCTTATAGTTAGTTTGGATCTATCCAGATTGGCTACCACCCTTAACAGGCTAGAAAGATCTATTAAGTCTGGGATCTACACTAAACTTAAAATCTGCAGAGAATGAGGATTTAAAAGCTCAAATTCAAGATAAGGTTTTTGTGATAACGTCATTGAAAAATGATTTACAAAAAGTAAAAGGAAAAGAAATTGTTGATAATGCTGCACAAATACCATCTGCCAACCTATTCTTTCTAGGAGAGGAATGTTCAAGCTAGGAATTAGAACCTTTAGTCTAGGTTATTGTCCAAAATAGGGAGTGCGCCCAAAGAGATACCTTAAGTATACTCAGGAATAAGCTGATCTTTCTTCGGGGAGAGTAGTCGAAGAGAATAAAGCAAAACAACCCTTTAGATAAGAGTTAGACTTTGTCTTAGCATACCCAACAAATCAGGAGTTACTTGTATATGTCGAAGGTAACTGCCCTAATGCAAAATAATCTTAGTGCAAAAATAGGTTTGTTGTCACACCTAAAACAAGGTCAGAACGTTAGGTAATGCTGAAACCTCTCACATCTCAGCAACATTAAACAGGTAGAGTCATCGAAAAATCAGATTCTAAACCCATGTGTGTTCCTTCTTCAGATTGAAGTGTTCTACTCGAAGTGCGGATCAAGCTGCTAGGCATATCAAAAGTGGAATGACTAGGATCGCGCAAACGACAAGTAAGAACATTGAAGAAAAAGTAGAAGCCCAACCTAGGAAAGTTAATAAAAAGAATCATGTTGTTGAACCTATTCATGATATTAATGTTAATCATTCACTGTTAAATGCGAATTTTGAACCTATTTGTGCTAATTGTAAGAAATCTATGTTTGATGGTGTTCATGATATGTGTATTCTTGATTTTGTGGAAAATGTGAATAGCCATGCAAAATCTGCTAAGAAACATTAAAAACAAAATATATGGAAACCTACGGGTCATGTATTCACTGAAGTAGGACTTAAGTGGAAACTAACAGGCAGAACTTTTACTATAGTTGGTAATTCGTGCCCTTTAACTAGGATCACTTCAGCTAACGTAGTGCCTCCAAAGAAAACCACTTCTGACTTAGTTGAAACCAAAAACCAGAGCTTAAAGTTTATAGCAGGAAACCCAAAAATGTTAAAAATGTAATTTCGAGTAAAAAAGCTAAGATTGTAGAATCTAAGAATGCTAACCACTCGAAACCCAATCATACTTGGGGATCCAACGCTACAGATATTCCAACTTCTTCTTCTCTTGTCATGACAGGTTGTCCATTTTGTTTTTTGGTATCTGGACTACAGATGTTCGAAACACATGACAAGGAACCGCTCTTAGGTCATGAACTTTATTAGTAAATTTTTAGGTATAGTTAGATTCGGAAAAGACAATATTGCAAGAATTATGGGATATGGTGACTATCAGCTGGGAAATGTTACTATTTCAAGGGTATACTACGTCGAGGGGCTTGGACATAACTTGTTTTCGGTTTGACAATTTTGCGACGCGGATCTTAAAGTTGCATTTCAGAAAAATGCTTGCTTTATTCATAATTTAGAAGGTGTTGATCTACTATCCGGATCCCGAGACACAAATTTGTACATAATTTCTCTTGATGACATGCTTAAAACATCTCTGATCTGTCTTCTATCCAAAGCGTCAAAGACTAAGAGCTGGTTATGGCACCGTCGGTTATCACATCTCAACTTTGGTACTATTAACAAGCTAGATACAGATGGTCTGGCACGAGGCATTCCAAGACTTAAATTTCAGAAAGATCATCTGTGTTCAGCATGTGCATTAGGAAAAAGCAAGAAATCCTCCCATCAACCCAAAGCTGAAGACACTAACCAAGAGAATCTATATCTTTTGCATATGGATTTGTGTGGCCCGATGCGTGTGGCCAGTATTAACGGGAAAATGTATATCTTAGTGATTGTCGACGATTACTCTTACTTGGGTCAGATTTTTGAGGGCAAAAGATGAAGCTCTAGAGGCCATCATCAAATGCATGAAAAACATTCAAGTTCATTTGAATGCCACCTTCCGTAATGTTTGAATAGATAATGAAACCAAATTTGTCAATCAGACACTTTGTGAATTTTATGAAAATGTTGGCATCTCGCATCAAACATCTGTTGCATGCACTCCTCAGCAGAACGGCATTGTCGAAAGGCGAAACCGAACTCTTGTAGAAGCTGCTTGTACAATGTTAATATTTTCTAAAGCTCCGTTATTTTTATGGGCCGAAGCAATCAACACAGCTGTTTAACCAAACTGTTAATAATCCGCACGCGCCGCCTACAATAAAACTTCATAGGAGCTTAATGTTAATTTTTTTTTACACGATAAGAAAACAAATTTATCATTGTTTCATGTCTTTGGTACACTCTGTTATCCTACCAATGACAATGACGACCTGGGTAAATTAGATGCAAAAGTTGACATTGGTATTTTCGTTGGTTACGCACCCGCAAAGAAAGCGTTCAGAATCTACAACAAAAGAACCTTGAAAATTATAGAAACAATTCATGTGACATTTGATGAGCTGACAACAATGGCTTCTGAACAAATCAGTTCAGGACTCGGGCCTTCATTCTATGACTCTTGCAACATCCAGTTCAGGACTCATTCCAAACACTGTTTCTCAACAACCTTGTATTCCACCAAATAGAGATGATTGGGATCACTTGTTTCAACCTATGTTCGATGACTACTTCAATCCTCCTTCAATTGCTGTTACTCCAGTTCAAGACGTTGTTGCACCAAGAGCTGTGGTTTTAGCCAAATTCTCTTGTGTCAACTTCCATTGACCAGGATGCTCCATCAACAAGAATTCCATCAACACAAGAACAAGAACATTCTCCAACCATTTCTCAAGGTTTTGAAGAATCCCTAAAAACATCAATTTTTCGTGATGATCCACTCTATGAATCTCTTCATGAGGAATCAACTTCTCAAGGATCATCATCGAATATGAGACAAACCCACACTCTATTTAAACACCTTTGTAGATGGACTAAGGATCATCTTATCGCAAACATAATCGACAATCATTCTCGCTTTGTCTCTACGAGAAAGCAACTCCAAACTGACGCCATGTGGTGTTACTTCGATGCCTTCCTAACTTCGGTAGAACCAAAGAACTTCAAACAAGCAATGACCGAACCGTCATAGATCGATACAATGCAAAAATAAATTCATGAATTTCAAAGACTAAAAGTTTGGGAATTGGTATCGTGTCTAGATAAAGTGCTTTTGATAAAACTAAAGTGGATTTATAAGGTCAAGACGAACGAATTTGGCAGGGTACTAAAGAATATGGCTAAACTAGTTGCTCAAGGATTCAGGCAAGAAGAGGGAATCGATTTCGAGGAATCATTTGCACCGGTTGCTAGAATAGAGGCCATCCGTATCTTTATAGGAAATGTCGCTCATAAGAATATGATGATCTACCAAATGGACGTCAAAACGACTTTCTTAAATGAAGAGCTCAAAGAAGAGGTCTACGCTTCTCAACCAGAAGGATTTGTTGATCAGGACAACCCATCGCATGTGTACAAGCTGAAAAAGGCTCTCTATGGTCTCAAACAAGCACCACGTGCATGGTATAACATGCTGTCAAGCTTCGTAGTTTCACAACATTTCTCCAAAGGTACAGTTGATCCAACACTCTTTACACGGCAAGCTGGGAACGACTTATTACTAGTACAAATAATATGGTGACGTATGATGTTTTATCCACTAATTATGCCTGTCGTAATGAGTTTGCTAATCAGATGACCACTAAGTTCAAGATGTCAATGATGGGGGCATATGTCATTCTTTTTAGGTTTACAAATTTCTCAAAGTCCCAGAGGCATCTTTATAAACGAATCTAAATATGCTTCTGAAATTATTAAAAAATATGGTATGCTAACTACTGATTCTGTCAACACAACCTTGGTAGAAAAAAGTAAACTAGATAAAGATCTACAGGGGAAACAAGTTGATGCTACACTTTATCGTGCATGATTGGATCCCTTATGTATCTTACATCCAGTAGACCTGACCTTATCTATGCAGTCTACTTATGTGCTAGGTATCAGGCAAAGCCTACCGAAAAGCACTTACAAGCAATGAAACAGATCTTTCGATACCTTAAAGGAACCATTAACATGGGTCTCTGATACTCGAAGGATACAGGTATGTCTCTAACATCATATGCAGATGCAGACTACGCGGGGTGTCAGGATACTAGACGTAGTACATCGGGCATCGCTCAGTTCTTAGGTGACAAACTTTTTAGCTCATCGTCAAAGAAGTAAAAGTGCACTGCCATATCAAGTACATAGGCTGAATGTATTGCCTTATCTGGGTGTTAGGCTCAAATCCTATGGATGCGTTCACAGCTAACAGACTATGGCTTTCAATTCAATAAGATTTCGCTGTACTACGACAACAAGAGTATGCTGCAACAAACAATGTTTCATAACCTCACGAAGCCAAGCACATCGATGTTGTACCATTCATAAAGGTGCAAAGTTGAGGTGGACCATGGAGCGATACTTTGTCCGGATTGAATACAATGGCTGAATCTTCACTAAACCCTCTGCCATCGTGATAGATTTAACTTTCTTAATCGAAAAGCTCGGTTATGAGATGCATGCTCAGAAAACATTGAAAAGTTCTAGCAGAGGAACGGTTACGCTTTGATGTTGGTAAATCCATATTTGTATCATATGTACATAAGAAAACATAAAAACACAAAAATATTTTTCTTTTATATAAATTTTTCAAAAAGAAAATAAAAAATTAAAAAATTAGAAAAATATAAAAATATGTATCTCTGGCATGTCTTTTGAAAATCAATAACATTTACGGCCTTAGAAATGTCATTTATTAATGATACAAGGCTATAAATGAAGTTCGAGCAGAAGTTCAAAAGCTTTCAAAACATGCCAAAAATAGCTTGCTATTATTTCAGATAGCAACCCGATCATCATCTTAAAGGCAAGTATTTCAAAAAGAAAACTTGACCTCTCAACGGGAATTTATTCTCGGGCATGGTCTACTTTATGACCATGCAAAGGCTTGTGATTACTTTGCATCACAACTCGTGCTTCTTATATTCCATAAGTGTATGTGTCAGTGCAGTTATGCGTCAAAATAAGAGAAATCTTATTTTTCAGGGTGTTGATTTTCAAATATAATATAATCATCTTCAGGAATTCATCAGAAAAATCATTTTCAAAAGACATTTGACCACTCAAACAATGACTACAACTCTTTAAATAGAAAACGGGTCATTGTTTTGAGGGGAGGGAAAATGTCAAATATTCTTTGTCATTCATAATTCATGTGATAATCGGGGAAAAACGATTTTAAAAAGAAAAGGGTGATAATTATAAGGGGAGTTAATTAGTTTTTACTCAAGCGGGCTTTATTTGTTATGTGTTTAATTCTTTAAGGGTAGTACTGAAAAATGTGAGTCCTAATATTGATAACTAAACTTTAGGGGCTAGTTTTTCCATTTGGGAAACTTAATTAAACCTTAGGTTAAGTTTATTAAGAAATTGGAAGCTCTAGTAACCTTGAAGTTATCATCGTTTTGTTTAGAACTGGCTTATTAAATCTTAAATCTTTTCTTGGTCACACAATCGGTTAACACAAAAATTAAATCTCAGGACGAGATTTCTTTAAGGGGTAGGTACTGTAACATCCGGCAATTTTTGAAATTTTAAATGACTATTTTAAACTTTGACTTTTCAGGACCGACTTGACTTTTTGACTTTTAACCTTTTATTGTCTCATAAAAACAGTTACCGCGTAACCGGCAAAATTTTCGGAACATATTTTAAATAATAAATCATATTTATTATTTCAAACCTCATGTACAAATTTATTTTAAATTTATTTGACTTGAAAACGAGAAGATATAGGTTCTTCCTAAGTTGACTTATCAAAAACGAGTAGCTAAATCACGTTTTCATTATTCGGACTCTAAAACAACTTGATGTAAAACGGAATTCCTGACAACTTTTCAGTTTTGCCCGAAACCTGGAAACGAGCCGAAAAGGGCTAAAACAGCACCGCAAACATTTAACGAACAACCTACAACGCGGACACACAAAAATAATTAAATTTGTTTTTAATTATCAGTATTTATTTAATAAAAGTAGTAAATAAATTAGTCATCATTTTAATTAAAAGCGTTGTTGATAACGCGAATACTCGAGCTTAAATCCATTTTTATTTCGGACGAGGCGAAACCGGTTCACAAAATGAATAACAAATATTTTATTAAATGTTATAAAATATTTATGAAATATTATCAAGCGAATACTCATTTTTATCGGAAAAATGATTTGGAAAACAATGGCGCAAGTTTCGTGACTCGAATCGACCGTTAACTAGTTCAAACGAGTCCCGAACCGATAGTTATCAAAACTATACTAAAAATTTACAAAATGAACCCTAGACTATTGGGTATTATCATTTCAAGTTATAAATTTTATTATATATATAAAATTTATATATTAAATTTTCATTATTCCATCACTAATAACACACACACAAATACTTATACTCTCATCATCTCCCTCCTCTCTCTCCCTCAATATCCGGCCACCGCCGCCGGCCATCATGCCGCCGCCGCCGGAAAAGTTTTCCGGCGGGTATTCCGGCCAAGTCCAAAAAGGATCTTCGCTACCCGATCTATTCGATCCCTAACACCACGCGCCGCCACGCATACTCCCCACCACTCACCCACCGCCGCTGCCTCCCCACTCCACCTCCACACCACAGCCACCGCTGTCACGAACCACCCACAAGGGTGCGTTCGGTTTAACAGGTTCTACCAAGGGTACGTTGGTATTTATGTTAACACCACGTGAGGGTGTTGGTTTCGGTGGAAAACCACCACCAAGGGGGTGTTCGGGTTGGGTTTGATATCAACACCCACAAAGGGTGCGTTTGGGTCCGAGTTTGGCACCGCAAGGGTGCGTCCGGCATCGGGTCAGCCACCCGAATAGGGTGCGTATGGCTGTGACAGCCCCCACCCGGTATGGGTGTGTTTGTCGTGGATTTGGGTTTACACCATGGGGAGCATGAGGTTGCGGGTCAAGCCAAGGGGGGGTGCAGTCGGGTTTGTGATAACACCACAAGGGTGGTTGTTTCGGGTGGTCAGCCACCGATTGAGGCTGCGTTTGGTTGCCCAACGCAGCCGGCGTGTTTGGCTATCTCGAGCCCACATAGGGGCGTTCGGGTTTGGTTGCTATTTTGACAAGCCGAGTAGGGTGCGTTTGGTTCGCCGTTTTACAGCTTTGGGGTGCGTTTGTTTTGGCTGTTAAACACTACAAGGGTGTGTTTGGTATAAGAAAAACACACTAAGGGTGCGTTTGGTTGCTGTTGGTCAGTTTAGGGGTGTTTGGTTTTAAGGTTAACAACAGTTAGGGAGTGTTTGGGTGAGCAGGAAATGCATAAGGGCGTGTTTGGGTGAGCAGAAAACCATGAGGGCGCGTTTGGTTTAGCAGCAGCACCACATAGGGTGCGTTTGGCGTAACAGAATCCGTTAGGGTGCGTTTGGCTCATATAAATTGATAATAAATACATCATAAGTTTTCATAAATATTAAACCGGATTAAATGGTGGTCATTGGTTAAATAAATGTGTCATGTATTAATTAATCTTGCCTAATCATATATATTGAACACATGAGTAAATTTCAACATGTATTAATTAAAAAAGGGTTAAGTTATATAATTTCAAGATTTTTAATTCGTAATATATCAATAACCGGATAAACAAACAGAAACTATACTTTTACAAATGGGATAAATATTCTAGCAACCCATCGAGGAAACAATATATTAAATTATAAAATAATCTTATATTTTATAATTAGCAACTAGAAAATAACATCATAACTATTGTAAGAGTTTTAAAAACGTCGTTTAACATAATTTGCAGATTTAAAACGTGTGTTCATTTTTATAAAGAAACTTTCCATTAAATCATTTGGGGATATCCGGGAACGTGTCGAATTATTTAGTTTCTTTAATTTTTATTATTTTTCTTATATAATACTTGGAAAGTATTATATAATTAAACCATTTTAGTTTAATTGTCATCTTTTAGGGAACACACATGTTGTGTATCATATACGCTTCGAGTTATCCTTTTGGGTGGGTATCTTAATATATAATTTACGATAGGAATTATATATTTGGTCATTTATCATTATGTAATATATACGGAATATATTACACACCTTACGTTTACCTTTTTGATTTATTTATTTAACCAACCACCAAACTATTACAACTTTAAATCTAAATCTTTTATCAACGTGTCACGTTGACGTGCTCATTCATCGGAAAACCAAGTACATCATCCTAGGCTAGTGGGTCTTAGCCGTTAAGATAAACCGCAACTTCTTGGTCGAGCCGTTTCTGTTTCCGTTTCGACTTGTACTCAATGTGTACATTCCCGCCAATCGTTCGTCATCATCGATGTGAGTTTATAGCCCCTCTTTCACTTGTTTTACATTTACTTTACAAATCTCGGGGGAGAATACATGCTCAATACAACTTGTTTACATATTCGTTTACAATATCTTTTACATACTATTCTACACACTTGGTTTACATACTTGATTTTGCAATTCATTACAAACACAATTACATGGTTGATTACAAACTTGGTTTCATACTTTGTCACATACTCATTTGCATACACGTTTACGAAATTGTTTACATACTCATTACAAACTCAATTACTTTTTTCTTCTTATGGATTAAGTACCCAAAGCTATTTCGGATTACAACAGTTATTTTTATTGGACAACAGTGTTTTCGGTATCATCTCTGTTTCATGTGCCTAAGTAAACATAACCTACCATTGCCCAATTATCTTGAACTGTCAATTTCTTGAACGGAGGACGGTTGAGGGTAGCGCGATGCTATAAATAGATATTTTTGGGATTGACATCCCTGTTCGTGGTTTTATAAAACGCTCACTAGTTTCGACAGTACTAAAACAACGAATGCAAACATGTCGGAACACATTTGGATGTTTACGGGTTGAACTATTAACACGGGCACGTTTAGTGCATTAAATTGCATACAAGTCGAGCTTCAGTGTCATGAGCTTAGCGTAACAGTAGATATAAATTATGTGGTACTGTATTTGTTATAGTAGACCCATACATTTTGCAAAAATCAACGATTTCACTGTCCATACTACTTGTTAAACACTACTAATTTCTGAACACTTTTCATTATATTGCGGCGAAGCAATAAACATTAAACTCTTTTGGTTCTACACTTACTCTTACAAATTCTTGGCGATTATTATCAGGATTGAAATGATCATTCGTACATTATAAATCTTTGGATTCCAACATTTACATTTATACTTACAAAACTCTATGAACTCACCAACTTTAATGTTGACACTTTTAAGCATGTTTTTTTCTCAGGTGAATTAGATGCTTGGGTTATTTGATGTGCATTGGAGTCTTTACATTCAAGTTTTTCATGGTGATGCAATTATGGGACATCTATTATTTTGATTTCAGAAAATCAACAAGATTGTTTTACAAACGACACTTTTTAGAGGTCGTTCTCTTGTATCTTGTGCTATTGTATTATGAAGTAACGCCCCCTGACATATTTCCGCTGCGACACATTTTTGGGGGTGTTACAGATTGGTATCAGAGCCAAGGTTATAGAGAACTAGGTTGCATATTTTACCCTAGACTATAACCGTTTTCACAAACATTGCATCACATCAAACATTTTCAAAGTGCATACACGTTACTTGCTTATGTGCTTACATTTACGTGCTGCATTAAGTGCTTATGTGACATACATATATGTAATATATATGCTTACACCTTTTGCGTATATCGCACGTTTAGTTATATAAGAGTTATTTATATAAATACCAGAGCATTTCTTAAGACATTGTGAGTGCACAATGGTCTCAATTATACCTCAGACATTGTGAGTTATACAATGGTCTCATCTTACTTCTTGGACATTGTGAGTTGCACAATGGTCTCGCTTCGTTCTCAGACATTGTAAGTTAAACAATGGTCTCTAAGGATATTATTTTTCTTCATAGCTTTATACTATATTGTATTACACGAAGACCGTCATAATTTTGTTTACATGGAATTATGTATGAATCTAAGTATTGCAAGTCTTGTATGGGCGGGACTTGTAATATGAGGATTGATATGATAATTGCTATGTTAACAAAGCCCGTCACAGTTCTGTTTACATGGGATTATGTATGAATTTAAGTATTACAAGTCTTGTATGGGCGGGACTTCTATGTTAACTCTTTCATAGAGACCTTTACCTTGTTTACTCTAACCGAGTACTCATTAACTATCTTGAACTCTAGGTCGATATTCCTTGGTAGTTTTACTCCCCATCTCCGAAGACGAGTTTGGAACACTCGTCCCATACTCATTAGGAGCACATGCATCGTCATGTCATTCACCACCTTGAAGGTTATGTGAGTACGCGTATTGCATCGGAAATTATTAAGTAGGATGATTTATAATCTCTTTATTTGAAAGGATTGGGACGCCTCTTCAGTTAAATAAAGAAATTGTAAATCCCCGAACCATAAGTTTATCATTTCTTACTTACATAAATTAAGACGCTCCTTTATGTAAGCGATGAATTATAAATGAGTGGGCTTAATGGTATCTAATATGACACGAGTATGAACTCGAACCCGATAATCACCGGAATCCGTTAAAAAGGTTTGGAAGCACAATAGTGTCTTACCACTCCTCAGAATCTTAAGGCCTCACTTGGAACTACATGATCTCATTCTTAAGATATTACTTTTGCCGTTGCAAATCCTTGCAATCGCGAATTATTCGTGAAACTAACAGACTTTTTACACACTTGAACTAATGGAGTTTATTCATCCTCGACTAACGACTGAGTACCATATTCCGCCGTCTATCGCATAAGCTCTCCCGCGAGCTCCTCCTATTTGTTGAACTCTATTCTGGGGATATTGTTTCTCGAAATGTCCTCATTCTCGACATCCCATCACCACTTGATATAATTATTATCGTTATGGTTGCTGTTGTTGGGTCCTGAAAATTTATTCTTATTCTACCCATTAGGAAAGTCAAAATTGTGACAAAACACTTATTTTATTTTTGAAATTTTTTAATTTTTTTAATTTTTTTTGAAATTTTAGTGGTAAAAATGAGATTACGTGACAACAATAGCTGCAGGCAACAATCAAATGGAAGACCCCCCCCATACTAGAACTAATCATAGTTCCTCGGATTGTTTTTACTAAGGGTACCTCGTAAAATCTAGGTCGTTTATTAAGTGTGCCAAAAGATAAAACGTTAGTCGATTAGATTTGGATATCGGATTCCCAAAATGAAGCTGAGGATGTGAAACTCTTGTGGATGAAGGGCAAAACTGCGAGCACGAGAGTCTTCACAATCCGGGAAATCCTGGTTATACAACACAAAACCACAAAACACAAAACACCGGGTAATGAAGAAGCGAGCCTCCTCCCCACAACAAAAACATTATTCATTACTACATTTTACGTACTACTGATAAGCTTGGGCTGCCTAACACAAAGCGCTTGTTGTGAGGTCACTTAGCATGACCCAATCCTGAATTTATTGGTCTTAGGGAAGGTTAGAGATCAGGGCAACATCGGTTGGTAATGGTTTCCGTCCCCCCCCCCCCCCCCCCCCCCCCTCCCCCCCCCCCCCCCCCCCCCCCCCCACCCCCCCCCCCCCCCCCCCCTCCCCCCCCCAACCCCCCCCCCCCTCCCAACCCCTCCACCCCCCCCCCCCCCCCCCCCCCCACCCCCCCCCCCCTCCACCCCCCCCACCCCCCCCCCCCCCCCCCCCCCCCCCCCTTCCCCCCCCCCACCCTTTCCCTCCTCTAAAATAGTGTTTCAAACGATGACCATTTACTTTGAAGTTAGGCCCGGAGTTTTGGGATAACTCGACGGTGCCATATGGAAAGACTTGGGTTACGGTGAATGGTCCGGACCAACGGGATTTCAACTTGCCAGAGAAAATCTTTAATCGAGAGTTAAAGAGGAGAACTTGATCACCAACGTTGAAAACGCGGTTTTTGATCTTGGCATCGTGGATCCTCTTGGTTTTCTCTTTATAGATCAAAGAGTTTTCATAGGCATGATCACGAAGTTCATTAAGTTCATTGAGCTGAACTTTTCTGTGATCACCCGCGGTTTTGATATCAAAGTTTGTATGCTTAAGGGCCCAGTAAGCTTTGTGCTCCAACTCGACCGGCAGATGACATGCCTTTCCATATACAAGCTTGTACGGAGTGCACCCGATGGGTGTTTTGTAAGCTGTACGGAAGGCCCAGAGAGCGTCATCCAGTTTGTCCGACCAAGAGGCACGGTTTTCGCCTATGGTCCTTTCAAGAATTCTTTTCAAACCACGATTGGATACCTCAACCTGCCCACTTGTTTGTGGGTGATATGCGGTGGAGAGACGATGAGTGACTCCGTATTTAAGCATGACCTTTGCAAATTGGTCATTGCAAAAATGGGTTCCGCGATCACTTATGATTGCACGAGGGGCACCGAATCTGGCGAAGAGAGATTTGAGAAATTTGCAAACAACTCGGGCGTCGTTGGTGGGGAGCGCTTTTGCTTCAACCCATTTCGACAAGTAATCGACGGCCACGAGTATATATTTGTTCCCTCTTGAAGACGGGAACGGGAACGGCCAATGAAGTCAATACCCCTAACGTCAATAGATTTTTACAAACTTGGATGAAATTTTGAGCATTCATCACGTATGTGAAATTTTTCCTTGATTGCTCGGCACGAGTCGCAGTTTTTAAACACAACTCGTCGGGCATCATTGTAATTTGAGGCAGATGAATCTCGGCATACAAAGACCTTTTTGGCGGTGAGATTCGAACCATGATGCCCCCCCGTGGGTCCATTATGGCAAGCTTCGAGGATGTCGAAAGCTTCCTTGCCGTGCACACACCGCCAGATCACTTGATCCGCACATATTTTAAACAAGAAGGGGTCGTCCCTAAATAGTATGTGTTTGTCGGTCTTTGAAAAACTTTCTTTTCTGCTGAGACGACATTCTTTGATCACAAAATTCCCCGCATGGTAGTTTGCAAAATCGGCAAACCATGGGGCATTATCATCACCACGAAAGGTAACCATCCCAAGTGTCTCGAGAGGAAATGTTTCCGTAATTTCCTTTTTCTCGAGCTCACTTTGATGGGGATTTTTCAACGTTAGAAGGGTGGTCGGCGGCGAGATTTTTTTGCTCTCTTTTTTTTTATCACGGATAAGACATCAAATTCTTGGTGAGCAAAAATCCCCGGAGCTAATCTTGGGCTTTACATCTGCTTATCAGCAGGTCTTGAGAGCCGAACATGGTTCCGTATACACTATGCTTTTGGATAAGACAAGATATGGCTGGAATTTACGATAGCATATTCTACGTCAAGTAATTCCTTTCCTTTTGTGTAATGTTGCTTGAGCCCGGTCATAGTTTTGCTTTCATAGTTATCGGCTGGAAGTGCTTGGTCTTACGTTGCCTAGGACTGCACAACTCAAATCACTTGAATCACATGATTTCAAAGGGCAAGTCCCAATCGGGAGCAACTAGAATTGGAGCCTGGGTTAACTTCATCTTAAGGGTTTCAAATGCTTTGATGCATTCCTTTGAGAAAGTTAATTCAGAAAGTTCTTTTCAAGGAGGTGGGTGGGTCATAGGCCGGGCGATTTTGGAAAAATCCTGAATAAATCGTCGGTAGAATCCGGCATGACCGAGAAAACTGCGAATACCCTTAACTGTAGTAGGATGAGGCAATTTTGCAATGACATCAACTTTTGCCTTGTCAACCTCAATCCCTGATTTAGAAATCTTATGGCCAAGGACTATGCCTTCCTTGACCATAAAGTGGCACTTTTCCCAATTTAGCACAAGATTGGTGTCTTCACACCTTTGGAGCATTTTGTCTAAATGGGAAAGACAAGAAGAGAAAGAGTCACCAAAAACCGAGAAATCATCCATGAAGACTTCCATGGTTTTCTCAATCATATCGTGAAAGATTGCAACCATACACCTTTGGAACGTGCCCGGTGCATTGCATAACCCAAAAGGCATGCGACGATAGGCAAATGTCCCGTAAGGGCAGGTGAAGGTGGTCTTCTCTTGATCAAGTGGGTCAATCGGGATTTGAAAGTAGCCGGAGAATCCGTCCAAAAAGCAATAGTATTCATTTCCGGCTAATCTTTCAAGCATCTGGTCCATAAATGGTAAAGGGAAATGGTCTTTACGAGTTGCATCATTGAGTTTTCGGTAATCGATGCAAACTCGCCATCCCGTAACCAACCTAGTGGGTATTAACTCATTGTCTTCATTTTTCACAACGGTTATGCCTCCCTTCTTAGGGACACAATGAACCGGGCTCACCCAGGGGCTGTCAGAGATAGGGTAAATTAACCCTGCATCAAGAAGTTTGATAACTTCTTGCTTAATAACCTCATGGATTTTGGGGTTAACTCTTCTCTGATGTTGAACTACGGGTTTGGCATTTTCCTCCATCAAAATCTTATGGGTGCAAAACTGTGGATTTATTCCCTTAATATCAGAAATCTTCCAAGCTATGGCACGTTTGTGTGACTTAAGAACCTTGATCAGGGCGGTTTTATCCTCATCGTTCAAGTTTTTAGCGATTATGACGGGTAATTTGTCATCATCCTCTAAAAACCTATACTCAAGATGGGACGGTAAGTCTTTGAGTTCAAGGTCGGGAGGATCTTCACATGAAGATTTAACCTTTTCAGGAACATTAATTTCACAAACTGGTGACGGAGGGAGATTTGGGTCACTATTGATTACACTTAACAATTCCTCAAGGTAAACAGTATCTCCCTCAGAATCATAGATGCCATCAACACCCGGTGGTATTGAATCATCGTGTTCAAGAAATGCATCTGTTCTATTAGAAAATCACTTCCTCCGAAGGGAGTAAAAGATGGAGAGCGAGAATCGATCATAAAGTCCGAAGTAGAAGTGGGATTGCCACTTTGAGAAATTTCAAGTACTTCTTGAACATATTCTTCACAAGTAATGTCAATAACATCGACTCGGTTAACCGATTCAATGATATTGTAGGAGAAGGTTTTAGTATCTCCAACTTTGAAGGTCACTGACTGGTCATCATGTCTAAGGGTCATTTGTTCACCGTGAACGTCTATCAAGGCTCGTGCTGTCCTCAAGAAAGGTCTTCCTAAGATTAGGCGAACCCGAGGATCGGTAACGTAATCAACGACCACAAAATCAGTAGGAAAGAAGAATGTTCCAACTTTCACAAAAACATCCTCGGCGATGCCGGTTGGAGTAGAAATCGTTCGGTCGGCAAGTTCAAGTATCATTCGGGTTTTGGTCAAAGCCGAGAGACTTAGTTCTTTCCAAATGGAGAGAGGCATTAGGTTGATGCTTGCACTGAGATTGGCCAAGGCTAAGCATTCATTCATCTCGGGAAAGTCACACGGTATAAGAAATCTATCGGGGTCTCCAAGTTTCTCGGGAAACTTTTTTAGGATAACCGCCGAGCAATTTTCGTTTACCAGTGTCTTTGTCAACTCAATTATCTTATCTTTGTCATTGAGGAGCTTTCTAAACATTGGTGCAAATTTAGGCATGTGTAGGAGAGCGTTCGCGAAAGTTAGCTCGAAATGGAGATTCTGAAAAATCTCCATAAATTTTGAAGCTAGAAGATCGTCTTTTTCACGGAGCTTTTCTTTGTTGGCCCTTGAAGGATAAGGCAATGTTGGTTTAGTTTTTGAAGCAACAACGGGCTCACCAATTTGGTCATTAATTTGGACCACCGGAGGTTGGATGTTTTTGGTGCTTGGTTGCACCGTATACTTTGTCACCTCGGGTTTGTTTTCCATCTCCTTAGGAAGAGAAGAAATCGGAGGTGGAACTTGAGGTCCATTGATCTGTCCAAACTAACACGTATAAAATATATAATATAATATATAGATACGTAATAATAAGGATAGGCCAATTATAGT
>BQNB010022606.1:3821-32004 GCA_026074375.1 Tanacetum coccineum | reverse complement strand
TAACTATGCTTCGTTTTGCAAATATGGATATCTTTGCTTTTATTCGCACTCCGGATCCTACTAATGTTAAGGTTGTTGAGCGGGAGCGACATGAAGGTGAGCCATAGTTGCTGGAGGTAACTGTTGGTCGCACTGTTCCTTTACTTCTAGTTGCGCCCGACCGTGGTGAGAGTGAGCTGGCTGCTAGTGTTGATAAACTGTTTGATGAGGAGGAGTGGTACTCAGGTGGAGCAAGGGGATTTCGCCGGTGGTGGAGATGGGCTAGATACTGATGTTCAGCCGGTTGCTACGACCGCTGACACTATTTCAGAGGAAGTTGTTCCGTTATAGCCAAGGCGTTACAGGAAAAGAAAAACCGTTGTTGTTGATACTGGTGAGCCTTCTCATCCTCCTAAGAAGTTAAGGGGGGATTATGAGATCCCGGATGGGCCTTCTGTTTCTGGCAAGTCTACGTCCGCGGTTCAGAGGGTGTTAGCCAGGGCCGTATTAAATGCTGAGGTTAGGGGTGAGCTATCCCGGCTTTACCCTTTGTCACATCTTCCGTGTCCGCTACGCCGGATCGCGAGGGGGGAGATCATATTGATTCCGTGACTCAGCTTAACCTTCAGACTGTTAGTGTTCCGCAAAGGTTTGTAATTTCTTCAGATTTTTCTAACCATTCTGGTGCTAATATTGCGGAAGATGAGGTTGATTCTTTTGCCAGGCCCCCTGTTCCTATTATTACGGATGCCACTAGTGTTACTTTGACCTCCGGTCCTGCTGCAGTTGTTCAGGAAAAAACCGTTAAGCCTTCGATGTTTGCCGCTGATTCCTCTTTCGCTGGTGGAGATCCTAATGCTGGTATTTTTTTAGATCTCACCGGGAGTGACTTCCTCGTCAGTGAGTTCGATCTTCAAAAGGTTTACGTTCTGCGATGGAGCGTGACTAATGGGTCCCGTCTTGATGACGGTCGCGTCTGTCGAGAGATGGTGGATGAATTTGCTCCTCTCAAATTTTTTTGCTTCCATTCGGGGTATGGATCATGACCAGCTTTTTACCGAGTTCAATGTTGGAGCGGCCCGCCAGGTTTCTTTGAGCGCGGAAGTGAGGATGCATGCTGAGTACAATATCAAAGAGAAAAGGAAGCTGAAGACTATTGTTGATGAACATGCGGATTTGTTGAAGGTCAGGGAAGGAGAGATTGAGAGTCTGAGGGCTTAGTTGTTGCTAAAGGAAGCGGAAGCTGCAGAGGGTATTCATCTTTGTGCTGAGGTTTCCAGCTTTGCAGCTACGGAGAAGTCTCTTCGGGATGAGGTTAATGCTTTGAATGGGCGTAATCTCATCCTTGAAAAGGAGCGTGATGCTCTGGATGTGAAGGTGACGGATCTGGAGACTGTGATTATGAGCAAGGAACGTGAACTGTTTGATTCTAATGCACAACTTACTTGCATCAAATCTCATAATGACAATCTTGCGAATCAGGTATGTACCTTTACACTTAGCTCTTTTTTTTCACTTGTATAATTCCGTGTGATTACAGGTTCATGAGCTGGAAACTTCTTCCGCTGGGCTCCAAGAGAAAGTCACGACGTACGAGAATTGCATGGAGCAGCTTGGGAAATTTCAGGACGAGCAGATGAAGATTGTAAGTGATAAGTTGGAGAAGCTGGACACTGAACTTATGGATATGGCCCTTCACTTAGAGGAGAAGTTTTATCCTCACCTTCTTACTGTCATTGCCGACCGCAAGTGATTGCTTACTCATGGGATGGAGCTTGCGACCGTTAAATGTCTACATTCGCCCGAATATCTTTCTGCCCTCGGAGAGGATATTAGTAAGGCTATTGAGAAAGGCATGCAAGATGGGTTGGCTGCCGGGATTACTCATGGTCAGGAAGGTAGGGTCCTGACAGATGTTGCTGCGTACAACCCTTCCGCGGAAGCTGACTATATTTCCGCTTTGCAACAACTTCAGAGCGTGAACTTCTCGTTGCTTGCTGAGTTGAAGTCTAACAAAGACGCGAGTGTTGAAACCATAATGAAAATTCTTCGACTGGAAGAGTCTCTTGCGGAAAGGTTAGGTTTGACTGGGTCGCAGCCTCACGTTGACCAGCTAATGGTTCCCATTCAGCATTCCCCGGACCAACATGTTGTTGGTGCTTCTGCTTTGTCACTTTCATTAGATGTTTCCAACTCCAGAGTCCGGAGGATTAAAGAGAATATTGCCCATCATAGATCAGCACTCCGCGACGTCTTTGTTCCCTTATCTGAGCCTTTATCCATTACGGCTTTAACAGGTACGGAAGGTACTTCTGAAGTTATGCCCGTCACTACTGCTATTACCACGGCCTTGTCCGTTACCTCTGCTTCTGCAAGCTTTATTTATCCTATCTCTACGGATGACTACGAGGTTGCGCCTGCGGCTGGTCAAGAAGGTGTAGGTGCGGATGCTAATCCTTTCCCTGATGTAGATGATGCCGAGCTGAATATTCAGTGATCTGTTTGAATGTTTGGCCGTGGTCACGTGTGACCTCTTTGTTACGGCCTTCTTCATGTAAAGAATGTTTCTAAGTGTTTTTATCCATTATATGTCGCGGTCATGTGTGACCCTTTTGGATGCGGTCAAATGTACTTGTACAATTTGGATACTTTAATTCCTTAGCTAAAGTTCTTGCTATGGTTATAATATTATGGTAACATGTAATCTTACTTGAATATTTGTGGGTTATTCTCCCTATATTGCTATCCTTTAATATCACTGTTGTGCACTTGTGATGATAGACTTAGTGAAGCTTTCATGAAACACTTTTAGTATTAGGCTTGCAATGCCTCTTACATACTTAAGTGAATTGTCAGGTTACTCATCCTTTTGTCATGCGGAATAACATTAATTGGGCCGTGCCCTATTACGTGCGCGTCTTAATCATAAATATAATAATATCGTAAAGTAAATAACAAGAATTTAAAATAAAAGTTGTGAAGGTAGCTAGGCTTCACTTTTTTTTAATTAAAGTTTCAAAGGAAAACATTACAATGCATGATTGAGATAGATTGGAATGCATCACCCCCACTGCGGAGTCCGCACGGGTAGATTGCTTACATTTTGTGCACGTAACACTTCTTAAGGTTGCTGATGTTCCAGGTCCGTGGAAGCTGGTTTTCATCCTGGTCTCTTAACTTGTATGCGCCCTTTCCCAGTGCTTCCTTTACCTCATACGGTCCTTCCCACTTGGGACCTAATTTTTCTGTATCTTCCGCACGGCTTGCCTCGTTGTTGCGGTACACTAGGTCTCCTGGTTTAAAACTTACGCTTCGGACTTTAGAGTTGTAGTACCTTTCCATCTTTGCTTTGCTTTTTGCTTCTCGTATCGCTGCCTGTTCTCTTCGTTCCTCCAGTAGGTCAAGGTTGATTTCCAGAGCTTCCTTATTTTCTTCTAAGCTTACTTCCGCTGTCCTTAGTGTAGGCATGCCGATCTCTTCCGGGATGATAGCTTCTGTTCCGTATGTTAACGAGAACGGGGTGTCTCCGTTGCTGGATTTTATCATTGTGCGGTGTGCCCATAGGACATGAGGAAGTTCTTCCATCCAGTTTTTGCTCCTTTCGTCCAATCTAGCCTTTATCCCTTCCCCAAGACTACGGTTTGCCCTTTCCACTAGGCCATTAGTTTGCGGGTGCTTAACAGAAGCGAAATGTTGGCGGATGCATAGTTTCTCGCACCAATCCTTGAATGGATTGTCTTGGAATTGCTTTCCATTATCTGAGATGATTTCCCCTGGGAGTCCAAATCTACAAACAATGTTATCCCACACGAATTTTTTGATCTGGCTTCCAGTAATGGTTGCAACCGGCTTGGCTTCGATCCACTTCGTGAAGTAGTCGATAGCTACTATCAAGAATTTGACCTTTCCGGGTCCTTCCGGAAAAGGTCCGGCGATGTCAATACCCCACTTGTAGAACGGCCACGGAGATGTGATTGGGCTTAACTTTTGTTGAGGGTTCCTTGGGACAGGCTTGTGAACTTGGCAGTCTTGGCATGCTTGAATTAACTTTCTTGCGTCCTCGTGCATGGTTGGCCAGTAATAACCAATCCGCAAGGCCTTTGCCACGACGGATCGTGTGCCTGCGTGCATGCTGCAAGATCCCTCATGTATCTCTCTTAGAACATAGTTGGCCTGGAGTGGTCCTACGCACCGTAGCCATGGTCCGAGGAAGGATTTTTTGTAGAGTATCCCATTTATTATGGAGAACTGCCGCGACTTGCGTTTTGCTGCTCTTGCTTTTTCCCTTCTGCTGGAAGTGTTCCGTCCGAGAGGTATTTAAAAATGGGGGTCATCCACGTATCTCCTTCACTCTTTCCATACTTGCCATCATTCCGCTGCACTTATGGACTTTTCCTTCAGTTCTTCCACCAGCACTTGCTTACTCAAATGTGCAAAACTTGTTGATGCTATCTTACTTAACGCATCTGCCTTCTTGTTTTCATTTCTCGGAACCTGTTTTATTGAGAACGCTTTGAAGCTGCTAGTGAGCGTTTTTACCTTCTCCAAGTATCGAATCATGTCGGTTTCTTTTGCAACATACGTTCTGTTCACTTGATTGGCCGCCAATCGTGAGTCAACATTTGTCTGGAGGTTTTCTACACCCATTTGCTCCGCTATCTTTAATCCAATGATCAAAGATTCATATTCCGCTTCGTTATTTTTTGCATCAAACCTGAACCTTAGAGCATAGGTGAACTTCATTCCTTCTGGATTGGTGAGTATCAGTCCTGTCTCGGAACCATCTGCACAGGAGGATCCGTCCGTGAACAGTGTCCATGGGTCTGGGAGTTCTTCTGCGTCCTCTATGAGCGTATCTTCTAAGTTGTCCTCCGGACGTTCCACTATAAAGTCCGCTAGGATTTGCCCCTTAACCGATGTTCTTGGCCGATACTGGATGTCATGTTCTTCTAGCTCAAAGCTCTACTTGAGCAGTCTTCCCGTAACCTCTGGGTTCGATAGCATCTGCTTTATTGGTTGATCTGTGATTACAATGATTGTATGTGCCTGGAAGTATCTTTTTAGTCGCTTGCTAGCACTTACTAGAGCGAGTACTAACTTTTCCATTGGAGTGTAATTGATTTCTGGACCTCGCAGTGCTCGGCTGACAAAATAAATGGGTATTTGCTTCCCGTCCCTCTCCGTCATCAGGACGGCACTAATGGCCTCTTTTACTGCTTCCAAGTAGATGATTATTTCTTCTTTCTCTTGTGGCGCGGCAATCATAGGCAATTCTGCTATCGACTTTTTCATTTGCTGGAAGGTCGTTTCTGCTTCCGTGGTCCATTGGAAGTCACTTTTCTTAGTGCACTTTTTTAAAGTTTTGAAGAAGGGTAGTGACCTTTCGGCTGATTTGGATAGAAACCTGTTGAGACTTGCTAGTTTTCCGTTTAGTCTTTGCACGTCCTTCAAACACTTTGGAGATGGCAAATTGAGGAATGCTTCTACTTTATCCGGACACACCATTAATCCGTCGGAGTTCACTTTGTAACCTAGAAATACGCCTTCCTTCATCCCGAAGGTGCATTTTTTCAGGTTTAACTTCATGTTTATCTTTCTGACGGTTCTGAATTTTTCTTCCACATCCAGGATTACTTTTTGTTCCGTGCAGCTTTTGATAACTAAGTCATCCACATATGCTTCCAGGTTCCGACCAGTTTGCTTCTTGAAGGCTTTATCCACCAGACGTTGATAAGTTGCTCTGGCATTTTTCAACCCAAACGGCATTTTCGAGTAACATAATATTCCTTGGCTTGTGATAAACGTTGTCTTTTCCTCGTCTTCCTTTGCTATTTTTATTTGATGGTATCCCTTATACGCGTCCAGAAAGCATTTGAAAGGATACCCGCAGAGGGATTCCACCTTCCAGTCTATTTCCGGTAGCGGATATCCATCTTTGGGACATGCTTTATTCAAGTCTTTGAAATCTACACACATTCTCCAGCCGTTGTCATGTTTTTTCACCATTACTGGGTTTGACAGCCAATTGTGATAGCGGACTTCTTTCATGATACCCGCATTTACTAGCTTTTCCACCTCTTCACATATTACCTTGTTTCTCTCGGGTTCTTGCCCCCTTTTCTTTTGTCTGACAGGAAAACATCCCTCGCGAACGTTCAACCTGTGTTCCGCTATGTGACGCGGAACCCCGGTCATGTCTGCTTGTTTCCAGACAAAGATATCCAAGTTTTGCCTTAGCAAACCGTACAGCTTTTTTCGGCCTTCTTCAGTTAAGGTAGAACCTATTTCTATAGTTTGTTTAGGATATTCTGGATGAATTGCTACTTGAATTTTTTCTTCTGTGACCTGGTCAACCACAGGCTGCTGCGTTCTGGGCCCTGAGATCATTGCGCACTCCAGCGGTATGATCCTGCTACTCCGCAGCGTGACCGTTCCGCCTGTTATTGGGAACTTCCACATTCCGTGGGCTGTGGACGGGATTGCTTTGATTCTCCTTACACCTGGCCTTCTTATTATTCCGTTGTACGGAGAATGCCATCTTACAATCACGAAGTTCAGCCATGCGGAAGTTGAGTGTTCCTCATCGCCTATTTTTACGAGCAGCGATACTTGCCTCAGCGGCCATGTTATTTCTCCACTAAACCCGACCAAGTATGTGGTTACGGGAACCATTTGGTTTCTGATTTCAGGGCGGAGTTGGTTGAAACATTGTTTATACAGAATTTCTGAAGAGGCGCCCCCGTCCATGTACATGCGGTGGACAAGGTGTCCTCCTACCTCAGCTTCAATAACCATGGGCCCTTCCGTTCCATCTTCTTCCCCTAAGGGTGGGAACGAGATCATTGTCTCCGAAGAGAATGTTTGGGTGATCCTTTGTTTGGCTATCTTCCGTCCTGACTGTACCATCAGGATTGCTAGTGGCTTGTCCTTTCCTGCGGCTTCTCCCTTCTTTGCCACCTTTGCTTGGTCTTTCCCATTGTTTTTCTTCAACTCTTTGATCAAATGCGATAGCTTTCCTGCCTTAAGCATTTCCTCGATTTGTTTTTTCAGGTGCATGCACTCATCTGTGGTATGCCCTACCTCTCCGTGGAATTCACAGAATTTGCTAGCATTCCTTTTTCCACCGGTGTATTATTGGAGGAACTCGGCCACAGTAAGCGCTACTCACCAAACGGGATGTCAATCCCAAATAGAATCTTATTTATAAACATTCGTGTACTCGCTTAACTAGTATATTAACAGTTCATGTTAATGGGCTCAGTGGGTATAGCAACTCAGGCAAAAACAATAATCCATGGTATAAAATGTACATTGCGTACTGATTTGTAAAACAAAGCCAGGTTCCCACCCAAGGATGTAATCGTTTATTTAAAATAATTGTAAAACATTGGCTATGAACTCACCTTAGTAAATAGTCCTCTAACAATGATAGTATATATCCAAGTATGAATCACCGTCAAATACCTAAGTAAATACGGCCAGTCTTAGTCTACAAATTTAGGCTAAAGACTTAATGTATAAACTACAATAAATTGCTAGTTGATATATATATATTGTTATCACTTGTGTGGTGGTGCACACGTTTTATGTATTTGTATTCACTTGATGGCCCTTGGGAAGGTATACGATTTCACACATTCTTGTATACGTATAAATGTTATTAATAAATATTCGTATTTATTAAATCGGAGGTTCTAACTTGTATAATATTTCCGATATAATGTGTCCGATTCGACTAAGTGTTTATAAATCAACTTTTGTTTATTTAAATTACCTTGAGTTTTATGTAATTACAAAACAGTCCCTTAAGTTTATGAAAATATAGTATTTACACTTTAGACCCTTAAGTTTTTACTTGTACATATTTAGTCTTTTAACTTTACAAAGTTACACTTTAGGTCCTTATATGTTTCTAATAGTCCTCTTAAAAGTATTCAGATATGACCCAAAACAGTCCCTTAAGTATCAAAACAGTGTGTTTAATAGTTTTAAACATTTAAGTTTCAAAATTGACACATTTAGTCCCTGAACTTGTCAAAATCACATTTTTAGTCCGAATAAAGTCTAATTAGGGACAATATGTTTCATTTGACTCCAATAAGACACATAAGTTGTGCCAGCTTATAAATAAGCTCGGACGAGCTTATTTTGGCTTATTGAGCTTATTGGGCCCATTAAGGTCCATTAAGCTTTTTAATGGTCCAATCTAGTTTCCGAAGATACAAAAGTACTTGTATTACGGCTTATTTAAGTTATAAATTATTTAGTTTGGCCTTATTAATAGCTCGGATGAGCTTATTTAGGCCTATTGACTGTTTAGGCCAATAACCTTAACGAAGTAAATAAAACGGTCCATTTACCTTTATTGATTTCAACTTACTTTCTAGTTTTATTAAGCACTCAAGATTCCAATTAAGCTGTTTTTAAGTGTGGGGCTTATTCAATAAGCTGTCACGCTCGTTAATGGGCTTTTTAGGCCCATTATGGACCCGATAACTATTTTAAGCTTTTGGGCTTCTCGCTTATGGCCATTGTCATTTCTAAGCTTTATTACAAGACCTCTATAAGCTGTCTAAGCTCACAAATGAGCTGTCAAAGCTTATTTGTAGCTTATGGACTTTAGTAGCTACGGTAATGGGCTAACGAGCCCATTTTAGGTCCGTTTGGTTTTTAAATCATGCAATGGTCCATATTGGTTTCAACTAAGCTTGTTGGATTATTAATAAGCTCATTGAGCTTATAAATAAGCTGTGGGTCTAATGGCTTGGCTTATTGGGCCTGCTTGAGGTCGCTCGTGGCTGTTAGGCTTGCACGACCCAATAGAAAGTTTTTACTCATGCATGCTTGTTATATATATGTTCACCAAGTTTCCTAATTCAATTAATAAGCTCTAATAAGCTTATTTATAAGTCATGGTTATCCCATAGTTAGGCATGTAGGCTAGATGGGGCCCGAGGTGGTTACGTTTGGTTTACCAGTGAGTACACGTGGCCCATTTGTCTTCCTAGCAATTACATTAAGGTTCGACAAGTCATAGTGAGAAATGTGTGTGCTTTAACGTGTAAACAGTCGTATTTACAGGCACGCGTTTATTTATGTAGTGTATACGTTCAAGCCTTAGTGTCAGGTTTACTTTGAAAAGTTTTACCCCATTTTTGTTTGGTTTCGTACAAATTTCACGCATAAGGGTTATTGTTTGCGCGGAGGTCCACGTTTTCATATAACAAAATGTTTAAGATCTTGTTTGTTATTAACCCTCATGTTACGTGTTGTCTTACATTTTAACACCACACAAGTCGTGCATACGTAATTACATTGCGTAGAACATACATATTTCGCATTTACTATGCGTGAACTCATGCTAGCATAACATTTATATATTGACGGAAGACTATTAACTAGTGTCAAAGGAAAACAAATATACATGTCGAGTGGTATAGTGACGTACAGAGTCCGAGTATATAGTTTCCGTGGATTAGAAGTCAACACAATGTTGTTTACACTCCCCTAAAGTGTAATATTCCTAAGCTTCAAGCTTGGGATAACCAAATCCTTTACTGCTATACACTTCTTAACACCCTTGTATGCTAATTTAAGTGCACCTTGTGTCCTTAGAAGGAATGTGGGTCGTGTATGGGTTCAGTTATAAGAGAACCAAATGCAAGAGAGAGTAACATGAGTATGGTTATCCTGAGAAGGTTTGAGAGTTTTGTGAAATTTTTTTGGGGTGTTTTTAGTGACAATATGATGTGTATTTATAGAGCGAATGGAGGTAGTTACATGCCTCCTCGTCTAAACAAACCCAAAATCGTGCCCTTAACAAGGTAGTTTGTAGGTTTTTAGTTAGTCTCCCATTGTATTTAGCTAAACCACTAAGTACATGTATTAATTAGAGGATATTTGTACAAGATTGAGCTAGATTATGAGCAATTCTTATGGATTTTGTACATATACATGCACTAGCCGGTTATACAAGGAAAAAGAGAGACACAATGGTTATTAACCATTGTGTAATAGGTTAGTGAGAGACATTAAGGACTAAAATTAATTAATGGAACTTTGTACATGTACTTAAGGATCAAAGGAAGATTTCTAGTTGTTTTGGTCCCACAATTCGGCTATAGTGGGTGGTATACACAAAATTTATTAAATTTTTGTGTTAAGATTTTAAAAGTGGGTATTGGTTTGAGTCTAGGTAAGTCTAGGTATTTTCGGGGTGTGTCTAAATATATTTTATTGCGAAACGTAAACCCTTTTACGTGACCAATTAAAATAGAATACGCAAAGTTAATAATCATATTTTACTTGGTTGATGTAAACCTTAATTTATTTGATGACCGTTTACATTAATTGATCATTTCTAGTCTACACGATTTAGCTTAAAAGTAAACATTAAAAGTAAAGGCGTATCAGACCAAAATAAATAGTGACGAATAATGGGAGTCGTAAAATGACCTAAAATTGAGAAATGTTACACTCATCGCCTATTTTTACGAGCAACGATACTTGCCCCAGCGGCCATATTATTTCTCCACTAAACCCGACCAAGTATGTGGTTGCGAGAACCATTTGGTTTTTGATTTCTGGGCGGAGTTGGTTGAAACAGTGTTCATACAGAATTTCTGAAGAGGCTCCCCCGTCCACGTACATGCAGTGGACAAGGTGTCCTCCTACCTCAGCTTCAATAACCATGGGCCCTTCCGTTCCATCTTTTTCCACCTAAGGGTTGGAGAACGAAGATCATTGTCTCCAGAAGAGATATGTTTGGGTGATCCTTTGTTTGACATCTTCCGTCCCGGACTGTACATCAGGAGAACTAATTGGTTGTCCTTCCTGGGTTAATCCCTTCTTTGCCACCTTTGCTTGGTCTTTCTCATTGTTTTGCTTCAACTCTTTGATCAAATGCGACAGCTTTCCTGCCTTAAGCATTTCCTCGATTTGCCTTTTCAGGTGCATGCACTCATCTGTGGTATGCCCTACCTCTCCGTGGAATTCACAGAATTTGCTAGCATTCCTTTTTTCCACCGGTGTTGTCATTGGAGGAGGAGGTTTGAACTTTCCTTTGTCTAGAGCCCTGGATTCAATTGGTTTTCATGAGGATGGAAAAATCTGTCTTGCTTTTTTCCGACCTTTTGTTGATTCTTTAAAGCCTTTTTCTTGAAATTATATCCTGTGTCGGCATCTTACTGCTTCCATGGCGGAAATGTCTTCTTCCGTTCTTGGTTTCCAGCTGCCACTTCTCCTCTGAGGAAAGCTGTGGTTATCTTCCACATTTCGTCTATGGATTTTAGTATCTTGTCGTGCAAACGCTTGATCAGCTCAGGGTTCGTGATTCCATGCATGAATCCTGAGATTCTCATGACTTCTGGTGCCCCTTTAACATCCCTACTCTCAATCTTGAACCTCCGTACAAAATCTTCCGTAGACTCCCCTTCTCTCTGCTTTATGTGATGGATTTTGACGGGGTCTTTGATGCACTTCTTTTGCTGGATTTAATTTGCCTAGAATGCTTCTTTTAGGTCGTCATAACTATCTATGGATTCCGGAAGGAGATCATCAAACCAAACCCTTCCGTTTCCGGAGAGTGTGGAATTGAACATGTGACACCACATTGGCATCGCCTACCATTCTACCTTGGTTGCGGCCTGAAAAATCTTAAGATGATCTTCCGGATCTTCACTTCCATCATACGTTTTGACATGGCTAGGCATACGTATCCTCTTTGGTAGATCAAAATAGCGGATGCGAGGCGTGAACGGATCAGTCTCCTCGCATACCCATGGCTGGGATAGGTCTTCATCCTCCATACTTGACCTTCGCTTTTTAGATTTAGATTTCCAATGTCCTCCTGCACTGTCCTCACTTTCTGACATCCTTCCTGCCTTACGTGAGTATGCTTTTCTAGCATGATGCCTCTTAGGAGCGGGCTCCGTTCCTCGCGAGCAGGAACTCTGATAATAGCTGATTTCAGTAAAATAATATATAAGTATAGAAAATTACCAAACTACCCTTGAGGACAAAGGAAGAAAGGAAAATCTTCACAATTATATATAATAATACGTATATTAACCGGGAAGTATGATTCCCGGGTCGTTATTCCCCAACGATTTATGAAATTGAGACCACGTTTGTTGTTCGGACAATGATTTGAATTGGTTAAAAGATGATTTGTTTCCTAAAATCCTAAAATTGAACAAATTAAAGGAAAATTAAACCTAACTTAAATAACGGGAATTTAAACTTTAACTAAAAACGCAAAACGGGAACCCTAAACGGTGATTAAAAACCCTAAATTTCCAAAATTAAACCTAAAATGAATTTTTCTCTTTTAATAGACTCTAATTGACTTAAAAGTAAGTTTAAAGAAAACTAGAACAAAAACGGAGTTGAAATGAGCTTAAAAACACGAAAAACGTGAACGGGAACGAATCCCGTTCTTTAAAAATCGAAATTTTGCAATTTTAACCCTACGGAAACAAAACTAATTTTCCTAGAAACTTTATGATAAAAGAAAATTTTCTAAAAAAGAATTATATTTTTTTGATTATTTTTCTATTTTTTATGATTTTTTAAAGTTTTTAATAAAAATAAATGTTTAAAAATACTAAACTAATTATAAAAATTCTGAAAAAATTATAGAAAATAGCTTGAACTAATAAGATCCTAGGAAAAATAAGCTCGTGGTCACAGCTTAACGAATAAGCTACGAAATAAGCTTAAACAGCTTATAAAGCTAAAATGGGAAATCGTATACAAATATTAAATTTTGTAAAGGTATAACGAAAAAACGGATGAGCTATTGTAGCACAATGGTAAGTTATGAGTGTGTGTAAAGGCTAGGTC
Source organism: Tanacetum coccineum (assembly GCA_026074375.1). NCBI lineage: Eukaryota > Viridiplantae > Streptophyta > Magnoliopsida > Asterales > Asteraceae > Tanacetum > Tanacetum coccineum. The sequence continues at coordinate 19,182 of BQNB010022606.1, read as the reverse complement.
GTGGGTTCAAGTCCCAGGCCTAGCTTTTTGCTTTTCTTTTTATTTTTGAAAACTCAAAACACAAAAGTTGTAGAGGAGACTTTTTTGAACAACTTTAATAAAACGACTATAAGCTGAATCCTAAAAATAAACTCTTAAAAAGCTCTGGAAGATTGCTGTTACAGAAAGTGGGCTTTAAAAAGCCAAAAATTTGTTTTTGAATCTTAAACACTAGCACATACCTCAATTAAGCTCAATTTTCAAATCCAAAAGCTATTCTAGAAGCGTATATGTTAGAAAGCGTTTTAATAAGCTAAATATCCTAGTAACACTTTAAAGCTACTGAATCATTGGATCAAAAGAGCAAAGTTCAGAAAAATCCAACTTAACCTCAAAATCAAGTTAAGCTATAATCTCCAATAAGCCACCACAGAAGCTGAGCTTTTGAAAACTTAATCTCCTATGATTATACTACTGATCCAAGCAATTGAAACACAAATTACATCCTAAAAATCAAAAGCAAATGATTGAATCATAAAACTGCATGTTTTTGGATTTTTCAGGTTTTAAGACAAATTGCAATTTTAAGAGCTAAAATAAGATATCTAAATAAGCTACTTTTTTAAAAACTAAGTTGAAACAGATGATAACTAGCCTAAGATCTACTTGTGTGCTAAAATCAAACCCTAACTCTTTCTTTATCCCTCTGATAATCTAACTTGAAAAAGGTTTTTTTAGCAATATCACCTGCTGATGCAGTTTGCACTTGAGTGACCAATTCTTAAATTCTTCTACTACAGACCCAAGAGAAAAATCCTAACATACTTAAAACATAAAACTAAAGGCAATTAAAGCAAATACTAAATCTAGAACTGAATTAAGCTAATATTTCTAATAACACTAAACAGATTATGACTTATATCTAATTAACTAATCAAATCCTAATTAACTCTAACCTAACTAATTAACCTAGCCCTAACAGACTTAACTTTGATGATTAAAACAAAAATTCAAAGACCAAGTGGCCACTAGAAGTAACACAACCCAAAAAAAAAAAAAAAAAAAAAAAATTACTTACTTATGGTTAGTACTGCTATGCCAAACACCTCCTTATTTCTATGAAAATTCATTTGAGCTTATGAAATTTGAATTTAATGAACAAAACTTGAATACCAGATGATGCACAGCTTTTAACAACTAATATGAACTTATAACAATAATCAATTAAGCCAGAATCTATAAGCTACTAGTTATGCTAATATTTTTGGATTTTTATTGATTTATGAGACAATATGAAGAAAACTATGATCTAGACTATTAAAGCTAAAAACAGATAATCAAACTTAACTAATAAGACATAATAAGCAATTATTAGTACAAATAAGCAAGTAAATAAGCAGATTCAAACTATGAAATTAAGGACATAAAAGATAAATGAGAACTTACAAATGTCTTAGCTAAACAAAGGCTTAATGTGCTCAAAGAGCTGTCAACAAGCTCTAGCTTATCACAAGGATAAGCTAGTAAAGTCTAATAAGCTCTTCTAGAGTAAGCTTATCATCCAAGCAACCAAAATCCTTATTAAGCATAGGTATTAAGCTGATTTTGATTGTTTAAGTAGATTAATGGTTAACTTGAGCTCAATCTGAGCTTAGAGACTTAAAGAGCTTATAAGAGTAACTTGTGAAACAGTTGAACAAAAGCATTTAAGAATTTAATGAGCTTAATAAGTAACAATAGATTTTTCCAAATTAAAACTAAAAATTTCATTTAACTCAAAATGATTACAATACTTTAGAAATGAAGTTCAATAAGCTGAATAAACTAAATTTTAAGATTACATTAGCTATACTAAGGAAGCTACTATTAAAAGCTAGAAAAAGAAGATGATGTGTGTGAGGCTTTCTCTCTATTTATAGCCTTGGAGTGAAGCTTTTAGGAGTCTAGCCCGCTCCTCTTATCCATGATCTTAGCCCTTAATCATTTGATCTCATTTATGGTCCGTTGGATTTGATATGATGAGCACACGGATTGCCAACGTGGCATTCCGTGTGTCAGAGTACTTGTGCTTCTTTTGCACTAAATTTAGTGCAAAAATCCAATCATTGGTGTGCTTCTTTCAATGCCCACGTGTCCTCCTTGTCTTGTTTTCGACCAATAAGAGCCTTAAGTGACGTTTCCTTTTGCCAGCTTGACCCTTGGTGCTTGAATCATTAAGCCACGCTGTTAATTTGAATGAACCCTTTGATTAGAGGTGGGTTATTTCGCGAAGACGACGATGAACAGTAAATTTTATTTACGCGCCTTTTTTAACTGAATAGGAGGGGTTTGACTCGGGAGGGTTAGGCTTTGACCATGGGCTTTTATGATGGGCTCGGGTAAAGGTTTATAAGAGTAAAGTTATAAAGGGATAACGACCGTTATCTCTTATATTATAAAGAGATAACGGTGTTAGGGCTTTAGGGACTTTTGGTGAGATTTGATTTAACATTAAGGACTGATTTGGTATTTTTGGGGTTTTGTCTTTTTGTGGTTGACCAATGTTGACCAAGAGTTGACTTTATGTTGACCATTTGATCTTTCAGCAATCAAATCCCCGGCTCTTGTGCACTCTTTTCCGTTCTCGTGTCCGTGTTTGTCCGGTTTTTGACCGTTTTCTTGTGTTATTTGTAATATCCGTACCTACACAATCACAAAGACAAAACAAGCAATATACAAGCATTTTATGCACAATTTTATCTTTTTAGGGACATTTTTGATATAGAAAGGATATGTGATTTCTCACATATCACACATGCAGAACACAGATGGTCCTTTTCAAACTTTAGCTTAGACATACCTTGAACAAGACTGTGTCTAGCTAAATGGTTGATTGCACCAAAGTTTAAATGAGATAGACGTCGGGTTGTTTTTTTTTTATACCATAGCCAGGAATTTGTCATTTGACCTTTGACAAGAGACATATAGGAGAGGACGCCATCATATCTCCAAGAGATATAGTATACAGATTGTTGCCTCGAGATCCAGTCAATAGATCAACACCTTCTAAATTGCGAATAAAGCAAGTGAGTTGACAAAAAGCAACTTTAAGGTTCGAATCACAGAATTGCCCAACAGAGAATAAGTTGTGTCCAAGTCCTTCCACGTAGTAAACCTTTGAGATCATAACACTCCTAATCTGATAATCACCATATCCCAATATCTTTACCACATGATCGTTTCCGAATTTTACAGTACCCAAAAATTTATTGACAAAATTAGTGAGCTGAGAGCGATCTCCGGTCATATGCTTGGAGCAGCCAGAGTCCAAATACCAGAGAACAATTTGGATGACCTACATTCATCAAGAGAAGAAGATGGAATATCAAAAACTATGGATCCCCAAGATTTACTGGATTCCTTTTTGTTAGCAGATATAGATTTAATAATCTTAGGTTTGCTAACGGGAACATTAGTTTTAGATTTCCTAGGTTTCCTTGAGTAAACCAATGTTACTGCAGGCTTAGGTGTATCACTTTCTAGAGTAGTTGGTTTCCTAAGGGGCACTTCAGCAGTTGTGGTAATCCTAGTTAAAGGGCACGCATTTCCTACTATAGTGAAGGTCCGACCAATAGGTCTCTAAGTGTATCTAATATTTATGAACACCTTTCTTGTTGGTTTCCAAACTTTTCTCTTTGAACTTTTCTTAACATATTTAGATTTATCACGAACATTCACATCATTGATAAAATCAAGAACACACAAATCATGATTATAGATGCATGCAACATTACAATTAACACATAGAGTTCAAAATTCGCATTAAGCTTGGAATGTTGCACATTTGTAGTTCCTTTAGGTTCCACAACACAATTCTATTTTTTAACTAGATTTAACTGTCATAGAGTGGGCTGTTACTTTAAATACTTCTGAGTACTACTTGGTGTTTGCTGAATCTTATCTTTTTTTGTATTGCCTAAAGGCTGTGATCCGCTAGCACTAGTAGACGGTTTTTCTCCTGTAGAAGATAACATAGGTTTGTTAGAAACTAGGTTTAATGAAGAAGTTGTTTATGTGTTTGTGTTTCTTGAGGATGTGACGGGCTCAGTGAATCTAACTCTTTTGTCCTTGTTCTTTAGGGTCACAACCACTAATTTGTCACTTGAATTCTTGATGCTAGGGCAGGTTTGTCTGATTATTATAAGCAACTCCTGAATTCGTTTGGTATACTTACAAGCAGAGTTTAAGGAATTATTTAGAGGATTTTGAGAGTTTCCTTGTTCAACCACTTCCTTAACAATCGCAGCTTGCTCCTGAGTGTGCCTAAGGTAGTCAGAGTGAGTTTTCTTATTGTTCAACAATTTAGGGGCTATTGGTTTCACATCAATCTTAAGCATTTCAGGAGCAATGGTCTTTTTGGTGACAACATTATCAGCTAAATCTTTTCCTTTAAGTTTCCGTAATTCATCCTTGAGAGCTGTAATGACCAAATCTTTTTTTTGAAGACTTACATTTAAATTAGAGATTTCCACAGACTTTTTATTAACTTAATTAACTAAAGCATCACATTGTTCTTTTGATCGAATAAGTGTGGGTTTGATTGAGTTAATAATGTTGCTTATAGGTCTGTTTTCAAAATGTTCTTCTCAGCAATAAGCTTTGACACCCTATGATCCAATTCAATATTTATCATTTCAATCTCTTCTATGTCCTTCTTAACCTTATCCTCATTTCATATTTTTCCACAATATAAGATTGAATTCTCTTTTTAACTCTTTATGACCGTGCCTTTCTCTTGGGATGAGCCTTTCAATCATTTATTCAAAATATTGATCATAATTTAGAGCAACTTTGTTTTGAAACAGATTGTCCCTTTGAAAAAATTTCTTGATTTAAGTTGAGTATTGCTTCTAAAAGAAATGCAATGTTTTTCAAGAGTTGTATAACTTCTAAACAGTTTATCATAAGTCTCTTTTTCAATAAAATCCTTTTTGTTGAAAAGCTTAGTCTCAAGTTTGAGACACTTTTGACATTCATGCATATTTGATTCGTCAATAGTATATATATAATATATATAAGCAAACACTCAACCAATCGCCTTTGACCAAGGCAAGAAGTCAAAATTCACTATATACTTATATATGCAACCGGAAAGTATGAGTCCTGGGTGTTATGTCCCAACGAGGCTTGAATGGAAAATCGAATTACGAATTGATTAATGATGGTTGAATAGGACAAGGTTATGATGGGTTTTCTATTTCTACCAATTAAATATACAAAAACGATTAAATACAACCTAAAAACGAAAACCCATGATGCGGGCATACCCTAAGAAGATCATTGAAACGGTCCCATGCTTCATAAAACGATTCGTCAAATCTTTGCTGAAATCTCGTGATTTCATTTCTAAGATTTGTCGTTTTAGAAGGAGGAAAGAGATTTGTTAATGGAATTTTCCGACACAAGATCGTCCCAAGTAAGTACGATCGAGGGGGTTCTTTGTCAAGCCAAATCCAGGCTGCTCCCTCGAGGGAAAATGGGAAAAGCATAAGCTTAACCGACGTACTCGGGACGTTCGGGAACTTCATCGTAGAAGTGATCTTGTTGAAATATCGGATGTGAGCATGTGGGTCTTCTTTATCATGTCCAAAAAATTGCTTGTTTTGAACAAGATTAAGTAGACCATGCTTGATCTCAAAATTGTTTGCGTTGATCTCAGGAACAACGATCGCATCCTCGTAACCCTCGGTGGGTGCTTCGAGCAATTGTGCCATAGTACGATTATCGTCCATCGTAACTATGGGAGGATTGAAAGTTTCTTGATTGTTATTTGGTTTCTCAAGATTTGGTGATTCAACAGAAGTTTGTCGGACTTGTGGTTTGAGGACGGTCTAGGACTTGAGATCGAGTGCGAATGCAGCGCACAAAATAGAAATTTAAAAAGAAAATTTACACTAATTTTTTTTTTGGTTTTTCAATGATTTATTCACAATTGATTTTACCGGACAATGAGATAAGACAACTTCAACCAAATAATCTACTTACTTCACGGTAGCTCTCAAAAAGATAAACGCACAGGTGAGCGGAGGAGTAGGAATAGCGCGAAGCTTATTTCTCCTTTCGGGTCGTAGTTCCTCGGAACAACCCTCCTTATACCCACTTTTTAGTTTGTTTAACTTTTCAAGGTGAGCCGTATGTCGTAAGAGACACAAATGGCAAGTTTTTAAATCTTTTGTTCGAGTTGGGAACCAACAAGTTCACCGGAAGTTATTATGATAATACCTCAGTTGAGAATATTATATTTTGGTATTTTTACCAATTTGTGAATTTTATTTCTTTTTTATGGACAATGTTTTTATATTTTTGGTTTTTCTTTTGTTTTTATATGATAATTATACTAATAAAAGAAAATGAAAAATATTTTTGTACTTTTTATATTTTTATAGAAGAAAATATTCACAGATTAAACAAATTGCAAAGCAACGATATGTTTTTACGCCTCCCATGGCATACGATCGCCCAAAAATTGATTCGTTCAATAGTATATATATAATATATATAAGCAAACACTCAACCAATCGCCTTTGACCAAGGCAAGAAGTCAAAATTCACTAAATAAAATATAGATGCTACCGGAAGGTTTTGTGTTCCAAGGGTCGTTATGTCCCAACGAGCTTGAATGGAAAATCGGATTACGGAATTGATGACTGATGGCTTGAATAGGACATGGTTATGATGGGGTTTTTGTTTCTACCATTTTAATATATAAAAAACGATTTAAATAAACCTAAAAACGAAAACTAAATAAACTTAAATCCTAAACGGGCACGAAAAACGAGGGCTAAAAACCTAAATTTTGCAAATTAAACACTAAAACAAATTTAAAAGCTAAAATAGATTCTAAATGACAAATAACGAAGTTTAAAAAAAACTAGACTAAAAACGGAGGTCGTTTGACCCAAAAACGAGTCAAGACAAGAACGGGAGCGAATCCCGTTCTTTAAAAATAAAAATTTTTGAAAATTAACCTTACAGAAAACTTTTATATTTTTCCTACAACAAAGTATATGAAAAAAGAAAATTTTTAAAAAAAAAGTTTATATTTTTCTGATTAATATTTTATTTTTTATGATTTTTTTAAGTTTAAAAAGAAAATAAATTATAAAAAATACTAAATGATTATAACAAAATTTGAAAAATTCAGGGAAATTAAAATAAGTTATAAGGTATCTAAGAAAAATAAAAGGAACAACCCAGCTTAATTCAATAAAGCTAGAATTAGCCGAATAGCTTATGACTTAATGAGGCCACGCTATACGTCGGTCTGACCTGATAATCGTAGATTGTTGAGTTGCTTGCCTTCTCTAACTAGTGTCATATACATGTGCTAGTTAGGAAGATCCGCCTCTTCTTATTTGAGTAGGAGCCAACAGAAAATTGTATTTGAAAGTGCATTTAGCAGGCTTGATTTTTAGCCCTTTTATGCCCACTTTAGTCTGGATTTTTTGGCAGGTTTATCCATAAATGTGTTTTATAGTTTTTTCATGCCTTTTTGTCAGTCTGGAATGTTAGTTGTTTATAATCTGTTCTTCAAGTTATGCTTATTAGCTGTTTGTTTGTTTGTCTTTACTTCCCGCTTATTTTCTCTTTTTCTTTCCTTCTCATATAGTTAAGCTTTCTATTTTCATGTATTTTTCATTCATTTTTTCTCACACTGTCTAATTTCGCACATACGCTTTTCATGGCTTATTTTCTTTTATTATGATCTTTTTAAATGTCTCAGTGTAGGGCATAATAATGCTATTTCCTAGCTTGTCATTTCAAGTTTGTAAAAATGAAAAATCAGCACATTAATATATACATTTAATATATTATACAATTCAGTTATATATAATATACCTACCTATGTTATATATACTTATGAGAATTTATTTTATTTATAAGTACATTTTACAACTTTATAATATATTTACTCGATATATTATATCGTCAGCATATAGAGAGGCCAGGACTCTTGAACTTTCGCTGCCTCTCTTTTATAACTGCCACACACTTTTACTCACTGCCCTTTCGGGGTGATTCTGTAACTTGTCCATACGCATGTTTATCATTACTTGCACAATCAAATGATAAAGGCATTTGTCCCAACCATCATACTACTCCCCAACTTCAACAAAACTAACAATCACAACCTCCAAAAAATAAAAACCACACCACCAACCCACATCCCCCCACGCCTCCCTTCCACCCCCCCCCTCCCCCACACCCTCCTCCACCCCCCACCCCCCCCCAGCTCCCCCTTCCCCCCCGCACCCAACTCCCCCCTACCCCCCCCTCCCCCCACCGTTAATCTTTTTTTTTTTTTAACCACTAAGTGTGTTGGCGCCTTATAAGACGAGCCGGTCGCAAGTTCGATCCTGCCTCTCTTTTTGCTGGACTATATATATTTATATATATATATATATATATATTATATATATATATATATATATATATATATATATATATATATATATATATATATATATCTATGTTTATATATATATATATATATATATATATTGATTTTTCTTTTTACAAACTTGAAGACAAGCTAGGAAATAGCATTTTTGCTAACTGAAACTTTTAATGATTGCTTAAAAATACGTCAGAAAAGCTTATTGAAATAGACACAGTGTAAAAAAAATGAAATAAGGAAACTGAGGGCTTAACTAACATGAAGGAAAGAAAAGGAAATAAGCAAGAAAGACAATAAACAACATCTAATAAGCAAATAGGAACAGATTTAAACAATAACATCAAGCTGAAAAGGCATGAAAAAATCTATAAGGCTCTTATGGATTAAGATAAAACTGCAAAATCAGATAAGGGGGCATAAAGGGTCTTTAAAAATAAGATCTGGCTAAAAGACTTTCAAAATCATAAATATGTTGAAACAGGATTAATAAAGGATGTCTAATGAGCGTACTAGATCAAGAGTAAGGGAACTAAACTAATGGGGGAGTTATTGATTACAACTAACTGAATTTTTGACTTTGTTAAAATAGAAATTTTTTGACAGAAAGATAAAATGTCAATGGACACTTTAACTGTACTATTGCTACTGCATTTTACTCTAAAGGGAAATAAGCAAAGGATCCTAAGGGCCTACACCTATTAAGCAAAAGGGTATAAAAATAAACTACTAAAAACAGATAAATAAGCTAGAAAACCTAAATAAGCTATAAGCTAAAACTGTGTTCAAAACAGTCCTAAGGGCTCTTTTATGCTTAAAAATAAGCACTCTAAAGGGACACTAGGGGCTTAAGGCTTATAGGACTTATACATGAGCTTATTGGCTTTCTAGAAAGGCCAAAAAAACTAAGGTTGCAGATCAAATAAGCCAAGAAAAGAGGGCTGAAAAGATGGTGCTAGCACCAGGGGAAATACTTTTTGGTTTCAACAAGGGCACAACAGGCTTAAAATTAAGCTGGAAAAAAAACTTTGAAACCTATGATAAGCTAGAACAGATAAATACAGGCACCTAATGAGCTAAAATACTAAAAATCAAAACTCAAAACTAATGGAAGCTTATGTGTAAAGGCTGCTGAACTTAGGACTATAAAAACTTTAGAAACTAGGACATATTTTATACTCAAAATGCAAAGACCAATAGACACTTAAGCCTTTTATTCCTGCTGCATCTTTAGTGATAAACAACTATGAAAACAGCACATAATCAAAAGTGAGTCAAATAAGTTGGACTGAAAAACCTACTTACCACAGATTCAACCCATGGTTCTACAAACTTAAGTTTTGATATTTAACCATTAAAAACCTGAAATTTCTGACCAATAAACTTAATTTAAACTAGCTAAAACTAACTCAGAAACTAGAAAGCATTTTCAACTTGGTTTGACCCGTTTTGACCCTTAACCCAAACACCCCTTAAACATCATTTTTTTGTATTTTTGAACTATAACACAGTAAGGTGTGAGGCAAATAAGAACTAGTGATCATAAAAAGGACACATTAAGCATTTATAAACACTAAATAAGCACAGAAAAGTAAGCACAATAATCCAACAGTTTTAAAAGGAGATAAGCTAAATAAGCACAGCTACAGTAACTTTTAAAAAAAATGCTTAAGTAAAAGAACCAAAATGGAAATGAACTTTAAATTTTCATTAAAACTTGAAAAGTGACTAAAAGCTTGAAAGAACAATTAAACTAAGTGAAAATAAACTGAAATACATAGAAATTAAAAGTTGGATATGTCTATTGCTAAAACAAGGTCCTATTTATACTATAAACTAAGTCTTGGTCTTCTTGGTCATTTTTCTTCTCTGACCTTCTTGTGCTTCTTTGTAGACACAAAAACGAAGTGTTTTTGTTATGTGAGAGTGATCTAAGCCAAATCCCAACCATCATTTCTTTTACCAAGTCATCATAGCCATCGATTGTGCTTTTTATTATAAAAAGGGTAATTGCCAGCGTGGATGAGGTTCTAGGGAGTGGGGAAGGCTTAGTGGAGGAGGGGGAAAATGTTTATCTAGGGATTTTTGAGGTACAGGGTAAAAGGGTTATTGTTTTAGGAAGACAATCAAAGGCGGGAAAAATGTGTTTTATATCTGTTTTGAGACAAACAGGGGATATATTTGGGAAAAAGGTAAGACTAGTCCCTCAACTCTTATAAGTACTTTGCAATTTTCGTCCTTGTTATGTTACAAGGTTGAGGGTTTGGCAGAAATGCCCCCTCAACCTTATAACACTCATTTCAAATTCAGTCCTTGTTTTAATACAAGTATTAGGGCTTGACAGATTAAGTCCCTCTACTTGTATTTTACATAAATTGCAAATTCAGTCCTTGTCTTCAATCCTTTGTAAAAATAACTTTGGAAATTGGCAAATTTGGCCCCTCAAGTTATTTTTCTTTTGACTTATCTTCTCGGGGTTGACTTTGACTTTGACTGAGTTGACTTTGACTTTGACTTTTTGACTTGATTGACTTTTGGCTTCGATTTGGCTTTGTCTTCACACACTTTTCCATTCCGTGATCAGTTTTGTTGTTTTTGGCTTTGTTTTTCGTCCTTTTGTGTGATATCCGTTTCCTGCACAATACAAATGCAAAACAAACATATATTTGGCAGTTTTTGTCTGTTTTTGGTCATTTAAGTCCGTTTTATTGGATATAAAATATGTGTAATTAAGCACATATTAAATCCCCCATACTAAGATATTGCCGTGTCCTCACGCAATGTTATGAAGTAAACATTTACGAAAACTAAGAATCTCGATCCCCCTCGACTAATAACCTCGAAAAGTAGCTAAGTGTTCGTCAAGGGGAACTAAAGAATCAATAGCTTCGACAAGTCCCGTTTTCACCATTTTTTATATGTACACTAACTATCCCTAATATTTTTGGATTTTCCTTTTTCTTTTCTTAACTAACATGTTTGACTTCCTTTATTTTACCAACACTGGGATCATAGAATGAGAAGCGCCCATAGAATAATCTATGGATGTCCGGCACATCAATTTCTTAGAGAACAAACCAAATGTTGCAGGGAAAGGACCAACTTGGCTTTTTGATCCTGATTATTTAACTGATTCTATGAATTATCATCTTGTTAGATCAGAGAATCAAGCTAACATGCATGCAGGTCAACAAGAAGCTAATCACAATGCAGGTACAGAAGGCATTATTGATGCAGGGGAGGATAAATTTGCTCAAGACTGCTTTGTACTGCCAATATGGTCTTCTTATTCTTCAACAATCACTCCTGATTTAAAGACAGATGAAAAGAGAGAAGGTCCAAGAGAGGAAGAACAAGCCTTTTGGATGAACTTGACAGACTTAATAGGCAAGGGAAAAGAGGACTAATGGAGGAAAGCTGAAGCTCTCAGGAAGGAGTTTGCACAAGAAAATGAGAAATTAGTAATACACGCAGGAGTGCTAGGCTAGCAGTTTTTACATTTTTAGTACTGTTAGCACACCAGCTAAAGCTAGCAGTACTAACCTAATTAATATTGTTAGCATACCAGTTAGTATCGCCAGTCCTAATAATGGACTATCTCTTTCTGATTAAAATCTGAAGATGATTCGAAAAACCTCACATGGGATTATTATCAAAATTCTACTGATGATATTTTTACAAATTCATCTTTATGATGATGAGGTCAGTGGCTGACTTTACAAACTTGGAAAACTAATGTGAATGTTCGGCCCCCCACAAATCCTATTCCCACATCAGGATTATCTCTTCATCTCGTTTATACTAGGAGATCTAAACCTCAGCAGTTCAAACAAGAAGCAAAGTGAATAAAAGCTCTGGAGCCATGTTATGTTAGCTATGTACAACAGCAAAGAGAAATATATAAGGGACTTCCAGCATTGTTTATTTGTTGTTTTTATCTCAAAATGAACCCAAGAAGATTTCAGAGGCACTTTAAAGATGAAAAGTTGGGGTTCGATGCTATGCAGAGATTGTGAGTTCAAGATACAGACCGTTTGGTTACTTGTGATCTGCCTTTTAGGAAGAAGGTATTGGCACAAAGTGGGTTTATCGAAATAAGAAGGATGAGAGATGAGTTGTTGTCAGAAATAAAGCAAGGTTAGTTACTCAGGAACATAGGCAAGAGGAAGGTATAGACTATGATGAGGTTTTTGCTCATGTGGCAAGGATTGAGGCCATTAGGATCTTTTTGCCTTTGCCTCTTTACATGGGTTTCTAGCTATTCAAAATGGATGTGAAAAGTGCCTTCCTTTATGGCCAAAAACTGATGACGGAGGTATATGTGTTACACCAGGTTTTCTAGATCTAATATCCTCAAGAAGGTCTACAAAGTGGTAAAAAGTACTCTATGGTTACATCAAGCTCCAAGAGCCTGGTATGCTACTTTATCTACTTTCTTGTTGAAGAATAGATACAGAAGAGGAACCATTGACAAAACTCTCTTCAAAAAGAAGAACAAACATGATATCATTCTAGTTCAAGTCTATTGTGGATGATTCATCTTTGGCGTCTACAAAGAAATTTGGTGTGATGAATTTTGAGGCATTAATGAGAAGAATAGATTTCAGCTGAGTTCAATAGGAGGTGTCATTTCTTTCTTGGATTACAAGTCAAACAGTAAAGAAGATGAGATCATTATTAGTCAGGTTAAAATTGTTGCAGAAAATCCTGAAGAAGTTTGACTTTGCCAAATGTTAAGACTGCTGTACACCCATATTGAGACTCCGGAAGCTTTCAGTCAAGGATGAGGGAAGCCAGTGTGTGGATGTCCATCTCTATAGGTCCATGATTAGCTCTTTAATGTACTCGACTGCTTCTAGGCCTGATAATATGTTTGCAGTCTGTGCTTGTTCTAGGTTTCAGGTCACTCTTAAGTCCTTTTATCTAAGTGCTGTCAAGAGAATTTTTAGGTATCTAAAGGGCAAACCCAAACTGGGTCTTTGGTATCTAGAGTTCCTATTTGGACAGGAATCCTACTCAGATGTGACTATGTGGCGCAATATCTTGACAGGAATCCACAACAGGTGGTATGTCATTTCTTGTATGAAACTTATTTCTGGCAATGCAAAAAGATACCATTGTGGCTACTTTACTTAACAGAGCAGAATATGTGCTGCTGCAAGCTGTTATGGGCAGTTTTGTGGATTCAAATAAATTTTCGACTATGGGTTCAACTTCATGAACACAAGATCTACCATTGATACATGAAGCCACCATTTGCATGAAGAATCCAGTATATCATTCCAAAACAAAGCATATTGCTATTAGGCACCACTTCATAAGAGATGCTTATGAGAAGAAACTTATTCAGGTGCTTAAAATCCACACTGATGACAATGTAGCTGATCTACTAATCCACGCGCATTTGATGTAAGTGGTCTGTTCTTGGTTGTTTCTATTGGGATGATAAATCCATAAGCTGCATTGGTTAAAGGGAGGCAATTTGCTGTGTTGTATAGTTTGTATGAAGTTTTGGTGTAAGGATACATTTTAACCATAGGTGATGCTTTTCAAAAGGTTTGAAATGATTTAGAGAGTCATTGATAAGAGTTAGTGATGGTACTAAAGCACTCTTGTTACCTACATTGTTTACTCTTAGATTGGACAAAGTTAGTACTGACAGTGCAAAGTTAGTACCGCTGGGCAAAGTCTGTACCGCTATAGAGACGTTGAAGAAAAATACCGCCAAGGGTACAAAGTGTAAATTGAAATGGTTTCCTTGAAATTAGGTCTTCTAAACCTATATAAACCCATCTCAATTGCACAGTTCCTTACGCAATCTCTCTCAAATACATTCGTATATACAAGCCCTAATATCTCTCTTAACGATGATCACTCTTTCGACTACAATGGCTATTCTTGATTCATGTCCTAAGCACAATATGGTCGCGTATCTGGAGAAGTCTGAAGGGAATGCAGAGTTTCACAAGATCATTGATTTTCTTATGCGCAGTTTCATTCATCATGCTCTCACTATAAGTCCTGTTGTTTCTACTACATTTGTTGAACAGTTTTGGACGTCTGCTAAGTCTAAAATACTCAACAATGTTAGGCACATTACTGCCAAAGTAGCTGGCAAGTCTGTGTCTATCTCTGAAGCATCAATAAGAAGTGAGCTTCTTTTTAATGATGCTTCATATGTGCTTAATTACACATATTTTATATCTAATAAAACAAGCCTAAATGACCAAAAAACAGACAAAACTGCCAAATATATGTTTGTTTTGCATTTGTATTGTGCAGGAAACAGATGTCACACAAAAACACAAAAAACAAAGCCAAATTAGACAAAACCGAGCACGGGAACAAAAAGAGATGAAAAGGAAAAAGTCAGGGTCAAAAAGTCAACAGAAAGTCAACCCCGACAAAGCCAAAGTCAACCCCGTGAAGCTGAATCAGGAAAATGTAACTTGAGGGACCAAAAGTGCCAAGTTTTAAAGTTGTGTAGCATGGTGATAAAATACAAGGACTGAATTTGCAATTCTAGTAAAATATAACTTGAGGGGGCAAAACTGCCAAACCCCTCAAGTTGTATTAACCAAGGACTTCCTATGTAATCAACATATATGAGTTGGAGGGCTTAACCTGCCAACTTCTCAAAGATGTACCACACAAGGACTTTTACTGCAATATCACATACCACCTTGAGGGACCAAATTGGACAACCACCCAAACCTTTCCCTTCACCCCCAAAATTAAAAATGATGAACCCTAACCCTAACCCATTTTCCCGCCAAGCTCAAACTCCCACTACAGGTCACGGGATACCCTTTCCCTCCCCCCAAAACACTCAATCTCCTTCATCTTTTTACCCTGCAACTCAATTAACCAGTGGGTAAGACTTCACCTTCACCTCCACTACCACCCTCATTGCCAAGTTGGCAATCTCACATTATTCAAAGCACAAAT
>BQNB010022605.1:0-62818 GCA_026074375.1 Tanacetum coccineum | reverse complement strand
CGTGTTTTGCCGGAAGGCTAAAACTGTTTTGAAAGTGCTCGAATCGCTCTTTAAAAATTATGTCAGCTTTTAATTAATTATTTCAAGTGTTGTAATTTTTTTTTCCACTTAAAGTGTGTATTCCGATTTTGTTCCAGTTTCTTCGTTACAATGAGTTAAGAGCTTTAATTTATATCAAAACGTTTGCAAAAATAAACTTGATCTTATTTTTAAATAAATATAAGCTTTTACAAAATATCGGGCCTTGAAATACGGGTTAAATTTTCTGCTCAAAGCCGCGTGTTACAAAACGCGCCAAAAGTTTATTTTGACCCCAAAACCACTCATATTAAGTTTAAACCTGCCTACACACAATATCCAAATCGTTTAATTTTTCCCAACAAAGCTTTCAATCTAATCTACGCAAGTTCTCGACGGATTTCATCACAAGCATTTATCAATAACGAATTAAATCGCTAAAGCATAGATTATACTAGTAGTAGAAATTACTCACCATGATATACCAAGCAAGATCGAAGAAGAAATAGTTTCGCCTTGTTCCTTTGTTCCTTAGCTATTGGATTTCTTAATCGCGGCTGGAAACACAACAAAAATCTAACCAAGCCTCAAATCTATATAATATTGCAATGTGTGTGTGTATATATATTGCACACATATACAAAATTAATCATGTCATATCATAATGGAGACACCATTACATAGTATCAATAGTACAACTCGAATGTACGCGTGAAGCGATGATCGAAAGACACACACACACACACACACACACACACACACACACACACACACACACACACACACACACATTATATATAATATTATATATAAATATATATATATATAAATATATATAATAAAGTAAATATATATTAGCTTGTTCGTCGTAGAACGGATATTTTATATTTTATATAATTACTATTTATACCACACACTTGTATAAAGTATATAATCAAAGGCCTAGAACTAAGAACATAAAGGATCAGGAAGGATTGCGTGCGCGGATATCGGACATCGGTGAACGAATCATGAAAAATTTTCAAAAACAGTTCATAGTTCCCCTAGGGGTTTTGAAAAACGCCCTAGTTCCGCTATGACTCGTGCTCTGATCAATCTGTAACACCGCCAAATTTTTTACAACGCAACAATAAAACAACATTGGGGAGCTACTCTCATAATACAAGCTCACAGTCATGGGTAAACAATTTAAAGGAAACGTTTACTAATAAAGATTACATTCGATTTTTATTAAAAATATCAGAGTTACAAGGTCCCAATAATTTTTAGAAAACTTATTTCCATGTAAGTCACAATATGACAATTTTCCTTTAAAAGATTTTATGGAATGTACAAAGTTCACCAAGTTCATGTCCTTCGATATCCGCATTCCATCCCATCCAAGCTAGCAAGTATATACCTGAGATAAACATGCTAAAAAGTCAACGAAAACGTTGAGTGAATTCATAGAGTTTATATGAGAAAGTTAGAACACAAACATAAATATTGATTTAATGATGAACTTGTTGATCATACAAGCCATTTCAGGAATATTGCATTAATCTCGTAACACCGATCCCATAGACGAAATATGGATCATTTTAGATCATGCATATATCTTTTCATATGCTTACAAATAATAATAATAAGGCCCCCAGGCTAGGTATCTTATGATATACCTAATAAAATCTCAAATACAATATATCCGTACCTTGGGGTCCCTAGAGCGGGCGTGTCCCTAACACCGAACCAGGTTATCAAGCCCATAGATCTATTAATTGTAACAGCGGCTACCCATCATTGGTAGTTGACGGTTCACGATTGGGGTCTTTTGACAAGAGGTACTTAATGCAATCAACATATATATATCCGGGTCCAGCATACAGGAAAACAACTTGTGTTCAATTTGATAAAGTAGCATGTATCTCCCTCGCGGGGTTTAAGAAAACATTTAAAGTTATAAATGCGAGGCTATGAACTCACCTTGATGTTGCAGAACAATTGGCAGAAATGCAAATATACGATGAAAACTAATACGGCTCGATCAAGAAGATGAGGCTTATCTTAACGGCTATGACCATTAGGTTATGATGTTGTATTTGGGTTTTTCGATGGATAGTTACATCGACACGACACATTAAATAAAGACTCAATTCCCAAATTATAGCACTTCGATGGTTGACTAAGTGAAATGAACCAAAAGAGTAAAAGCAAATTATGTAAACAAAACCCGTATAATATACCATAAGAAATCAAACGCGTATAATTCATGTCAGAAAATATACTAACCAAGGCAAACATCGAAAGCGCAATTAATTAAAAGTATATAATTCCTTTAAAAGGTATTATATATCAAAATATGTGAGGTATTAATTAAAACAATATTATCCGACACGCGTTCGGAAAATTACTAAATAACTCATTAATGATTTATTTAATAAACTTAAACTTACGTTTTAAGGTTACAATTTAGACAAATAATGTCTTTAAAACTTTTACGAGAGTTTTTATTAGTCCTTTAGTCGTGACTTATAAAATAATATATTATAAGTCAATGTTTCATTTTCTTGACGATTTTAATTAAAATAGTTATGTCGTTTGTAAAAGTATAGTTTTTCGATATTCACAAGGTTATTGTCTATATTATAATCTGAATAAATATATAAAGACTATATAACTTTGCCCTTTTATTGGATTTTTAAGATAATAGAAATTTAAGAGAAAAATTACTAAGTATATAGAATTTTAGAAATTTCGGCATGACCTTTCCGTTTA
This sequence comes from Tanacetum coccineum, assembly GCA_026074375.1. Taxonomy (NCBI): domain Eukaryota; kingdom Viridiplantae; phylum Streptophyta; class Magnoliopsida; order Asterales; family Asteraceae; genus Tanacetum; species Tanacetum coccineum. The sequence continues at coordinate 60,046 of BQNB010022605.1, read as the reverse complement.
TACAATGTATCCATGTATATAAAATACATTATTTTCACACTTTTATCAATCAATATCGCAATTACTTACTCATTTCATAATTAATAACTAGTCATATTTACATAAACATCAAATATAAATAAAATCAAACACACCCTTATTTAGGGGTTGCTGTCCCAAACACCCCTAATAGGCCATAAACTCATAAATAAACACCCCTATATGGGTTGTTATCCACAAATCCAAACGCCCCTAATGGCAGATTACATGCATGTCCAAACACTCATTTAGACCAAGTTTTTACTTTAGAAAAATCAATTAACAAGCGGAATGATTTATAACAATTAAGTTAACAAGCGGGGAATCACCACCACGAGCCTGACACCACCATGGTGCGACTGTGGTGGCTGTAACGTCGTCTGACCACCACCGCGATGGTGGTTTGGCGGCGGACAGCCCCTATTTGACGTAAACCATGACCAAACAAATATTTTTGTAATACAATCGATGTAACAACCATGCATGGAATACTAGGCAAGAAAACAAGAATTTTTGGAGGTTCTATAGGAGGCTCGTCGCGGCTATGGTGACCGATGCGCCACCCACAGCCCGCCACAGCAGCGACAATGGCTGAAAGAACAAAAAGTAACGGTGGTGAGGGTGTGGTGGTGACGAGGTGGTATTGGTGGTGGCAGATCTGGTGGCTGCCGTGGTGATGAGGTGTGATGGTGAAGGGGTGGCAGTGGTGATTGATGGTAAGTGTACGAGGTATGGAGGCTGCGGTAGTGTAGATCGCGTGGTGAGGTGGTGGTGCATTGCTTAGATGGTGGCACGGTTATGGGGGGTGGGGGGGGGGGGGGGGGGGGGGTGGGGGGGGGGGGGGGGGGGGGGGTGGGGGGGGGGGGGGGGGGGGGGGGGGGAGATGGTGAGAATGGTTGGGTCGGCTGATGGCCGAGTAGAGAGGTGGTGGTGCATCGTTGGGTCTGTGCATGGCTGAGGTGTGTGTGGCAGCGAAGTGTGCGGTGTAGGTGGTGCAAGCCGCTGGTGGGTGATGATGGTGATGTTGGTGTCGGCGGCGATGGGCTGCGAAGGTGCGGCAGTGATAGTGGTGGTGGTTGTACTGTGACGGTGGCAGCGGTGGTGGTGAAGGAGTTGGTGTGGTGGTGGGATGGTGGTGTGACATGATGGTGAGGATGTACCGTGGAACGTTGTGGAGGTGGCGGAGAGGCAACGGCGTCCTCGTCGAAAAATATTTTTCGATGGCCGAAAAAACCATGGAGGCGCCGGAAAAGTTATGAGAGAGGTGGGGGAAGGGTGTTAGGGTTTTGTGTGTGTATTATTTAGGATAGAATGAAAAATAAATTATGAATTTGTTTATATATATAAAAGTTTTAAAAAAAAGTGTAAGGTGTAAGATAGTTTAGGGTTGAAAATGTAATTATTTAGTATAGTTTTGTAAAATAATCATCCGGGACTCGTTTGAGCGAGTTAACGGATGATTCAAAAGACGAAACTTGCCCCATTGTTTTCCAAATAATTTTTCCATCGAAAATAAGTATTTACTTGGCCATATTTCATAAATATTTAGTAACTTCCATTAAAATTGTTTGTTTAATTTATTCTAGACACCGTTTCAAGGGTAAACTTTATTCGTAAAATAAATCGTTAACTCGAATATTCACGTTAATAATAAACGTTTTTAAATAAAATGATAATTAATTTTTAAATATTTTTATTAAATAAATTTTGATAATTAAATAAGATTTAATTATTTTCGTGTCGGTACACGTTATTCTTGTTTAGCCAAATAAATTTGAAAAAAAAAATAAAAATTTTATAAAATGAGAAATTATGTAGTAATAATTATGTTTTATTATTAAAATAAGTCCCGAAAAATTATTAGTTACGCGATAATTCTTTTTATTATATGACGATAAAAGGTCAAACGGTCAAAAGTCAAGTTAAACCCGAAAAGTCAAAAGGGTAAAAAAGTCTTTTAAAGTTTTTGAAAATTAACGGTTGTCACTATCTCCCCTCATTTAGGAAACGACGTCCCGACGCTTTAACCGCTTTATTCGACCCAATATTACTTGCGATGAGTGAAAAATGTCATTCTCGAATGAATTCACATATTCCCACATTATGGTCACACGACCTCGGCGCATTTAGAAAATTTTCAATCGAAAATCATTCAAAAATCACGTTGATCACGACCTGATCAAATCAAAACACATATCGGCCAACGGGTCTCGTTAAAAGAGAACGCGTCATTAATAAAAATCGTCTGGAGTGTATATAATTCCATCGAAAGCGTTACAACGATATTCAAAACAAGGCGCTTATCATTAGGCGTACAAAATCACATAATTGCATGCTTGCTAACCGTCAAGCCATGCAAATCGAAAGGGAGCGCATTGATGTGGTATTCCCTCGAAGTATACATGATATCATCGAGAGCACTACGACATTAATCGAAACAAGGTACTTATCATTAAGCACATATAATCACATAATGACATGCTTGCTAAATAGCCAAGCCATGAATAACAACAATTTTCGAATTAATTTCGGCTAAGTCTAGCCCAAGAAAAGTTTAAAAGTTATAGAATGTTCACGGGCCTGAAAGCCAATGAATCATATCTAAAAATATTTTTAACATAATAGGGTGCTACGGGCTTTATAGCCCATGGATACATACCAATCGAATGGTCAAATTTGCTCTAATTATATTTTAGCGCACCATAATATGGGTAGGCGTACCCAGCCGATCCGATGTCATATAATTTTGATGCCTCGAGCTCGCACATAAGTACGACCACTCGACTAGAAATCACATAACACACAAACACATAGCAAGCAAAATTTTTGCACATAATTTTCAACTATGGCTATCCGCCGTTGACCATCGATGATTCAAAGGGATTGGATCAAGCACAAGGACTCTCAACTGAATAAACGAGATGGGTAAACAAGATTGTCTTTTATCTACCGCTACAAAGTCAGAAAATTCCAACTGTCTATTGCGTACCATTTTATTCCCTCCGGAAAATGATGACGGACGACATCACTATGATTCGGTAAGATCCGACCATTGTGCTTGGCTCTAATGCCAAAGGCTCTTCCCTTTTGGCATCCTTCGTGTGACATGCTATGTTGGTATCCGAGTTCACAATGCAGAATAGGAACAAATCAAACACCTCGAATTCACAACTCGAGCTTGTGTAGGATTCATCTTCAATGTCAGATGACCGAACACATACGTTTCAGGGGGATAGAAGTTTCCTTCACGGTTACGGTTTTATTCAACAGGAATGATTCACAATTGGACGTAGAAGGAACTTTCCTCTACGAAAGTCGTTTGACATATCAGAAAAATGAAAGAAAGATAATGTAAGATACATTTGAAGTTGGAGAAGTCGGAGTGATTTTCATTTTGTCGTAGGATGATTTCCTTCATAATTATCGATCGTTGTAATAGGAGGAAGCACAGTAATCCGCGTTTGATGCAGGGGAAATCTTTTTCATTAGCCTCGGAGTTACTCAAACTTGGCTTTCATCCACTTTGACAGTCTTCTGATCTCGTTAAAATTCCTTCTCAGTGTCGGTATCAGGTTACTTTGTACTTCATCACCAACATTGTGATTTAGATAGGATTTTGCATGTTACACGTGACACACGGAAATACTTTTCGGAATTATTCGGTCAAGGTGGCTTTCTAAGTCAACACCATCCGAAAGAAAAGATTTCAAGGAACGCACGAAAGTTCGGACTTGTTCTTACTAAATCGAATCAAATAGGATTACTTGCATAAGGATCCACTATTTAGAAGCGTTCTCGCCAAAACATTTATTCAAAACCACTAGTTTAAGGGCGATGATTAATCCGACATAGCGTGACTCTTCCTGAATTATGCATAGTTAGCTAGGCTATGCATAATTGAGGACCAAGCGACGATACATCCGTCCTTGTCAAAAGGAAAAAACTTTCAATATTACCACATTATATATGATGATGAAAATTTTTGACCTGTCCTTGAAAATATGTAAATCATTTGACATAGGAATAGAAAATTATTGTTATTATTATTTAATTTTTTTAAACACATTTTTGCCTTGTCTTGTAAAGATCGACGCAATTTGGCATTTAATTTGATAAAACATTTCATAAATTAATTTTTTTTTTGGGGGGGGGGGGGGGGGGGGGGGGGGGGGGGTTTTTTTTTTTTTTTTTTGTATATTTTGTTAGATATTAGAAAAAAGACCTCGGTCACCCCGTGTATTTTACTGTTATTATAGCTCTTTTGTTATGATGTGTTTTTTGTTTTTTTTTTTTTGAGTTTTAATAGTTAATAGTACGTTTTTCGGTTTTGTAATCGGTACTAATACCTGATTTATTGTAAGTACTATATATACCTCTTCTAACTTTGGAAGAGGTAAGCTAGTCATTATTTTACTTTCATAGAAAAACAACTTTCTATCTCTAGAATATTTCATCTCCAGGTTGTTTCTCACTCTAGAAACTACCAAATCCAAGAATCGAACCTCGTGTTATGATATATGGATCATACCACAATTGGTATCGAGAACTGAATGGTGATGGTAGATCGTGTGTATGTGCCGATTTCGTTGCTGATTAGATCGTAAAGTGTAACCTTTGAAAGGCACTTAGCTCGTTTTTTTGACATCTCTCCAAATTATTTTGTTTTGTATTGACAAAGTTTGGGTGTTTCTATAGCTATTATCCTTATGGTATGTGTTTTTCAAAAAGAAAAAAAATTTCAAGCAAAAATCCGTTTCAAAAGGGTGATTTATAGTGATTTTGTGTGGAAAAACGTCGCTTTCTTCGTGGAGAGTTGCCAGAAATTTCTTTACGGTGGTTTTGCTATAAAAATCTATATTATTAAGTTGGTTACCACCCTCTGACACACGGCGGTTGCCTTAGTGGCGAGTTGCTCAAGAGGCGAGTTGTTACTAAGCAGCGAGTTGGTTACCAGCGGTTTGAACAGGCGGCGAGTTGCTCAAGAAGCGAGTTGCTTTATACTAAGCAGCGGTTTGCTTACCAGCGGTTTGAACAGGTTATCAGCGGGTTGAATATTTTAAATAGCAAATATCTTAAGGAAACTCTGGCGGTTTGAAAACTCAACGGCGGTTTGATTAAAATATTCTTCGCGGCGGGTTGCTTGGCAGCGAGTTGTGTTCGGCGAGTTGCCTTAAAATTCCACCAGCGAGTTGCCTTATTTCTTGCAGCGGTTTGGTAGCCTTTGGCAGCGAGTTGTGTTCGGCGAGTTGCCTTAAAATTCCACCGGCGAGTTGCCTTATTTCTTTGCAGCGGTTTGGTAGCCTTTGGCGGCGAGTTGAGCTTCTGTCTTAGAAATTTGAAATATTTCAAACTCAGGATTTAATATCACTAAAACAAAATACGAATACGTTAACCTCACCACTTTTAACGTACACTCACTAATCATTGATCGATCAAAACATATCATATCATAATAATACAAGATGTCTAGTATGCAAGAAGACATCCAGTGTGCCAGTTCTGATACACGCCCACCAATGCTTGATAGAACAGACTTTGAATCTTGGCAACAACGTATACGTCTGTACTGTCTAGGAAAGGATAATGGAGAGAATATTATGAAGTCCATTAAAGAAGGACCATTTCAGATGGGAACGGTCTCAGATGTTATTACTGGAGGAACTGAGGGTGCAGTTCAACAAGGTCCAGTACGTGCTAGAGTCCTTAACGACCTTTCAGCTGAAGAAAAGGAAAGGTATAAAGCTGACATTCGTGCAACCAATATCCTACTTCAGGGTATACCAAAGGACATCTACTCACTCATCAATCACTATACTGACGCCAAAGACATTTGGGAAAACGTGAAGATGATTCTGGAAGGTTCTGAGTTAACAAAAGATGACCGGGAATCTCAGCTATACGATGAATTTGAACACTTCCGTCAAATCAAAGGAGAAACCATTCAAGGATACTACGTTAGGTTTACGAAGCTCATTAATGACATGAGAAACATCAAGATGACCATGTCCAGGATGCAGCTTAACTCAAAGTTTGTGAACAACATGTTGCCTGAGTGGAGTAGATTCATAACTGAAGTCAAACTTAACAGAGGTTTGAAAGAGTCAAACTGTGATCAGTTGTATGCTTACTTAAAGCAACATGAGGTGCATGCTAATGAGAACAGAATTATGATGGAAAGGTTCGGTCAACCAAATAATGATCCTTTGGCACTAGTGTCGGACGCCTCAGTTCAGCAGTATCCAACACAATCATCCAAGTCTCCTCAATCCTCAATAGAACCATATCCTTCTGACAACTTTCAAATGAACTCAGGAAGTTCTTCAACAGAAAACTTGATTGAAAGTTTATCCAACTCACTTGCCCTCCTCACTCAATCATACAAATCATATCTTCCTCAAATAAACAATCAACTTAGAGCGTCGTCTAATGCAAGGAACAAAGCTATGGTTCAGGACGGGAAAGCTGTGGTTCAAGATGTCCGTGGAAGATACAATGCGAATAATCAAGGAAGACCATTTTAGAGAAACAATGAGCAAGATGGAAATGGTATAGCTGGGAAGTAGGAAGGACAGAATAGAGAGGTATTATTAATCCCATGTCCAAGCGAAACCCATCAGTGCTCACAAACTGTAAACGGACTAGGGCACAATAGAACGAGAATGTCCAAGGCCAAATCGACTTCAAGATTCCGACTACTTCAAGGACAAGCTGCACTAATGCAAGCCCAGGAGAGTGGTGTCAGTTCAGGATGAAAAATTCATTGTATCTGCAGGAGAACAAGTACCAATGTAGATGATTATTAGATGAATCACCCGAGAATGTTTTGGCACTCAATGTGGACCATGTATTTGAAGCTGATGAATGTGATGCATTTGACTCTGATGTTGACGAGGACCCATCACACCGACCATGTTCATGACAAACCCACATCGGAAAATCATAACTAAACGATGAACCGGGACATCATATGACTCAAATACTCCTTCTGAGGTACAAGATCCATGATAACCTTTGTATAACATTTTAGATGTGTAACAGAAGTACACGATATGCAAACCGATGACAACACAACTATGTTGTTGACTCCGATGCTGACAATAACTGAGTAATAGTAATACTATTTCCGTATGATCAGTATATGGGAAGACAACGAAGAATCCTGTTGTTCAAAGAGATGTAACTTATCAGTACGAAATGATGCAATTGATGTCAATTCCTCGATGAAATGGCATAAACAGGGTGTACTAAAGTAGATTAGCAAATAAGCCAAACATGGTAGTTAATGACTTATTGACCTCTAAACTTGCAAGATATAAGGAACTGGTCGGGGAGTATGAAAAACGGGCAAAGGTTGAATTAACTGATAGAGAATGAAAAATTGATGAACAAATGAGAATAATTAACTCAACCGAAATAAGAAAGGAAACGTCGTTAAAATCTAACTTCATTCACACAAATACTCCTTAGTTCTACAGTTGACCATTATAAGTCAAAGACAGAAGAAGTAACACTCTTGAAAAAGATTTTAAACAAAAGGAAGACAAATTCCTTGAAGAATTTTGGCATAAAGAAGCTAAAAAGATAAATTGAAGAAAGATTATACAAACATGAATCAGTTCTGTCCAAACTGTCACATGTTGTGTAAACCAAAATCATTTTATGATGAAAAGCACAAGGTAGCAATAGGCTACAAAAATCCCTTATGTCTCGCTCGTGCAAAGCAAGCTCAGTCTGCTCTGTATAATGGTCATGTACTGGTCACTACCAATCATACACCCACTGTCATACATGACTCAGAGGATACGCGTGAGTTAGCTGAGATAACTAGGAATAGAATGCTGTTGAAAATGCAAAGCCCTCTATGTATGGAAAACAAAGTTAGGATTGCCCCCCCCCCCCCCCCCCCCCCCCCCGATTACTCGAAAGAAAACTTTCTTGCAACCTTTGCTCCCCAAAGAAATCTGACCCCAGAACAGATATTTTGGTCCATAGATGACAACAACAGGAAAAAGGCTGAGACCTTAGCTCCAAAACCAATTTCAGCATTGACAGTGTATCCACCCAATACTCCTGTCAAGCTTGTCCCCAGAATTCTTCCAACAAAAAGTCAAGTGAAGATTAATCTTTATGTACTCACACAACTTTTCACGGAATTTGACAAAACTTGCAAAACTAGAACCCACAACCATTAGGTTTACAGAGGGGGTAAAGAGGTTTGAGCAAACAAAAAATGGTTACCTCACTGAAGTTATTCCATTTTTCAAAACTCTTAAAGAACACTTTGTTGGAGTTCAAACAGCCCTTGTTAAGGAAGTTAAAGTCATGGAAGAAAATTTTGATCAAATGAATAACGAAGTGGAAAAGAATACTGTAGACAAGCAATGTGCTGAAATTGAAAAGAAAAACCTTCTCATTGAAAATGAAATCTATTGTTAAATTGTTTGTCGACTAACTGCTGTATGATGTGGAAAAAAACATGTTGTCTAGATCTTGAATCTGCCATGTCTAAAGTTCATGAGGAGTCAAAACCTTATTTCAAAACTTGAAAGGAAAACCTAAAGTTTGCAATTAAATTATCAACATCTTTAAGAAAGTTTTGATAATAAAAATTAATTCACAAGCATCACAGGATTGCTCCTGAATTTAACTCAATTCTTTAAAAATCAAGAATCTCGAACATCAGATTCAAGAAAAAGATAACGTGATTAGACACTTAAAAGATCTAGTCGCTAATGTGAATGACAGAAGTCATGAGCCTTATAATGCTATAGATGCCACTGCTCTTATTGAACAAAATGATTGCGATAGAGTAGAACTAGAAAAGGTCAAACAACATTATAAGGAATTGTATGACTCAATTAAGATCATGCGTGCTCACACAAGTGAAAAGACATCTACCATGTTAAATGAGATTGAGAGTCTCAAAGCTTAATTGCGAAGCAAAGAGCCTTATTTCACTAGTGACTATGTCAAACCAAAATTTCTTGCTCCTGCATGTCTGCCATTGACAGTTAAACCCATCCCTCATCCACTTACGAATAATAGGAAGTGCTCATTTAAACTAAATCAGCCATCTTAAGAGAGTGTAGAAATGGTTAGGAGATTGTAAGGAAGCTAGAGTAGTTAAACCACTGATAGTTCCCTTAACTATGCTTTCCAATACAACTAAGTTATCTCAGGGAAAATGTTAGAATGTGTGATTGGAACTTGCCCAAAAATTTCAATGAAAGAGATAACAAGGCTCCCTCTACCCCTGTTACTAGGAAAAAGCAAGTTACTTTTAGTGATAAACCAGGAACTTCTTCTAGCAACACACAGAAACACAAAGTGCACCAGAGAGTTCAACAGACTAATATCCCTGTGTTCCCTCTAGAGGAGTAATCGATTCCACTGAAGCAAGTGGATCAAAGCCTAGCAGCAATACAAAGAAAGAATAGGATCCTGCCTGGCTCAGAAGGGAGAATAAGAAGGAAGTAGAAGTACGCCTTAGGACAAATAAGTCAGTTTGGACAAAAGTGAATCGGGTTGATTCTAGCATTAGCTCTAAGCGTGTTGTAATTAATTCGAATTCTGAATCTGTGTGCAAAACTTGTAACAAATGTGTAAACTCTACAAGATCATGAATGTGGTGTTGTTAATATTTTGAACTCTGTGAATGCTACCTCTACTGTTACAACTGTCTTGAATAAAGGGAAGCAGATCTGGAAACCAAAAGGCACACTATCTGATAACAGTCTGTACAAGACCAAGCGGGTTTGGAAAGCTACGGGAAAACTATTTGCAGATATTGGTTATCAATGGAGACCCACAGGAAAGAAACTCACCTTAGGAAAACTTAATTGTGGTTCTCAATGGAGACCCACAGGAAAGAAATTTGCCTTAGGCGAAATGTGCCATTTAACTAAGCTTTCTGTGAAATGTTCTACTCTATATGCTAACCAAAAGGACCCCAACAAAAATTGGGGAACCGAAATTCCAAACTCTCCAAACTCGACTGTTTCAAATCGGTCGAACAGGTCACCATGCTGTTGGTATCTGGACTCAGGCTTCCCAAACATAATGACGTGGGAATCGTTCAAAGCTCATGAACTTTTGTGGAAAGTTCATCGGGCAGTCAGATTCAGGAGATGAACAACATCTAGGATCTATCATGGGTTATGGAGATTATGTTATGGGTGATAGTGTGATCTCAAGAGTATACTACATGGAGGGACTTGGACACAATCTATTCTCTGTAGGGCAATTTTGTGATTCTGATCTTGAAGTGGCCTTCAGAAAGCATACTTGCTTTGTTCGTGGATTATTAAGGGTACAAACTCCTTAAGGTAGTCGAGTGCACCAATTTATACACAATAATCGATTGATGAAAATGATGAAGTCTCCTGATATGCTTTTGCTAGTCCAAAGCTTCCAAGTTCCAAATCATGTTGTGCATCGTCGTTTAAACCATTTAAACTTCGGCACAATAAATGATCTTGCTCGAAAAGATCTGGTTAGAGGTCTACCTAGATTGAAGTTTGAAAAAGATCATCTCTGCGCAGCCAGTCAACGTGGAAAAAAGCAAAAGTTCTCCCATAAAACCAAAATCTTTAAAATACAAAATGGAAGTTCTTCATACCCTTTACATAGATCTGTGTGGTCCAATGAGAGTCCAGAGTATTAAAGGAAAGAAATACATCTTAGTCATCGTGAATGACTATTCTAGATTCACATGGGTAAAGTTTTGAGGTCAAAGTATGAAACCCAGAGTTTGTCATCACTTTCTTAGCAAATACAGCTTGGTCATCAACAAAACAGTCAGAATTATCCGCACAGATAATGAACGGAATTCGTCGACCAAGTGAGTCTGATACTATGAGGTTTGGCATATTTCATCAAAAGTTTGTTCCTAGAACTCCTCAACAAAACGGCGTTGTCAAAAGACGTAATCGTACACTTGTGGAAGCAACACGTACCATGATGATATTCTTAAAAGCGCCTATGTTTCTGTGGGCCGAGGCTGTAGCTACTGCCTGTTACACCCAAAACCGATCCTTAATTCATACTCGTCACAACAAAATCCCTTATGAGCTTGTACATGAAAAGAAGCTTGATCTTACATTTTTCCGAGTATTTGGTACTCTATGCTATCCTACAAATGATAGCGAAGATCTAGGAAAATTTCAAGCCAAAGCCGAGATTGGGATTTTCGTTAGGTATGCTCCTAGTAGGAAAGCCTATAAAAATCTCACAACAAGAGAACTCGTCGATTAATGAAACGATTCACCGGTCACATTCGATGAGATGCATTAGTCAATGGCTCCTGCACTCAGATTCATAAAACCCCTAGCCTTTACAATCATGACCCCTGGAAACAACACAAATCTAGGGCTCGCCTCCCACTGATAAAGTAGCTGGGAGAAATTAAGTCAACCAATGTTTGATGAACACCTTGAACAATCTCGAGTCAATGAACCAGTACCTTCTGCTACTGAAATTAATGCTCAAGTTGTTCCACCAGGTACATCTTTGTCTACAACGATTGCCAAGATACACCGTCGACAAGTGCGTCATCGTCAACATCCGATTACATCATCCAGTCTAACATCAAGAAATTGCAGAAAACCATTCACGAAGACACCCAATCATTCAACGAGGTTCTTCCATCCTTCACATAAACCTTGTTACTGGAGATCCAGGTCGGCCAATCATCATCTGGAAATTTAATTCAACAGAACCCACCAAGTAATTACCCTCCAGATATCTTAGAATATGGACCAAAGATCATCCTCTGATAACATCGATGGCAAATCCTCCGTCATGTATCTACCAAGGGGGGGGAAAGGAAAACAGTTAGCATCCGATGCTTTGTGGTGCTGTTTCCATACTGAACTGTCCAAAGTCGAACCCAAGAACTTCAAAATGGCCGTGATAGAAGACTGCTGGTTTCAAGCCATGCAAGATGAAATTCACGAATTTGATCGACTTGAAGTATGGGAATTAGTACCTCGCCCCAATCTATGTTATGGTTATCGATCATAATGGCTCTACAAAGTGAAGCTTGATGAATATTGGTGATGTACTGAAAAACAAGCTCGGTAGTTTTGCAAAGGGATATCGTCAGGAGGAAGGTATTGATTTTGAAGAATCATTTGCTCCAGTTGCACGGATAGAGGCCATCAGAATATTCATTGCCAATGCGGCAACCAAGAACATGATCATCTACCAGATGGATGTCAAAACTGCTTTTCTGAATGGTGATCTTCAAGAAGAAGTCTTTGTCAGTCAACCTGAAGGATTTGAAGACCAAGAAAATCCTACTCACGTCTATCGTCTGAAGAAAGCTCTTTATGGGCTAAAGCAGCCCAAGGCGTGGTATGACACCACTCTCAAAGTTCCTGTTGGCTAACAATTTCTTCAAGGGAGCCGTGATCTAATCGCTATATCACAACGCAAATCAGCAAACATATTTCGACTTGTTCAAATATACGTAGATGACATCATTTTTGCCTCAACAGATCATAATACGTGTAACACTTTTTCAAACGAGATGAGCTCAAATTTTAGATGTCGATGATGGGACAAATGTCGTTTTTCTTAGGACTGCAAGTTTCTCAAAGTCCAGGCATCTTTATTAACCAAGCAAAATATGCTCTCGAAACCTTAAAGAAATATGGAATGGATCTTTCTGACCCTGTCGATACACCAATGGTGGATCGATTGAAACTGGACGAGGATCTCATGGGGATTCCAGTTGACCAAACTCGATTTAGAGGAATGGTTGGCTCCCTAATGTACCTTACAGCCAGTAGACCCGACCTTGTATTCGCTGTTTGCATGTGTGCTAGATATCAGGCTAAGCCTACCAAAAAGCACTTTGAAGCTATCAAACGTGTCTTTCGGTACTTGAAAGGAACCATTAACATGGGTCTTTGGTATCCGAAAGACAACGCCATGTCACTAACAGCTTATGCAGATGCGGATCATGCGGGATGTCAAGATTCAAGAAGAAGTACGTCGGGAAGTGCTCAGTTTCTTGGAGATAGATTGGTTAGCTGGTCATCAAAGAAGTAAAGAAGCACGGCAATATCAACTACAGAGGCTGAATACATCGCCATGTCTGGATGTTGTGCTCAAATCCTTTGGATGCGATCCCAACTCAAAGACTACGGATTTGACTTCAATAAAATTCCTCTGTACTGTGATAACAAAAGTGCTATTGCTCTGTGTTGTAACAACGTCCAGCACTCTCGCTCTAAACACATTGACATACGGCACCATTTCATCCGAGAGCAAGTGGAAAATAGAGTGGTTGAACTCTACTTCGTGGAAACGAATTATCAACTTGCAGACATCCTCACCAAAGCATTACCAAGAGAACGGTTCGAATTTCTTCTTCCACGCCTAGGCATGAAGAGTTTGACCCCTGAAACTCTCAAACGTCTTCAAGAAGGAGAGGATGAGTAAACCAAATGCCTTCGTGTATCCTTTGTACATAGTTAAAAAAAAATAAAAAATAATAATAAAAAAAAGTGTGTCTGTGTTTGTTATATTAGATTCTTTAACATAATTAATAATATAATAATTAAAATTACTTCCCCCCGAGGAAATATTTTAATGTCATTTTGGAATTACTACTAAAAGGCTTGCATATTACTACAAATTGCAACCCGGTTTGATGTTGGGCATGGCATTACGTTATATCCATTGTCTTTATGGGACGTGATGGGTAAACAATAGTGAGGGCTAGAGCTGTTTGCCTGAATACTTTCTCATATCCAATCAACGGCATACAGCTCTTCTATACGAAATACGGGTCGTTGTTTGCAGGGGGAGAGTGGAATGTGAAAAATCTAAGGGGTACTAAAAATATCGTTGGATGCTATGAAAGTATAATTATGGGAGTAGAGTAATACAATGGTGATGGGGGAGCTGTTCGCCTGATCTTTTCCTCTCACTCAACGACTACAGCTCTTTCAATAGAAAATGGGTCGTTGTTTGAGGGGGAGAGTAAATGGGAAAAATCTAAGGGGTTCTAAAAGACTGATGGATGCTATGAAAGTATAATTCTAAGATGTTTGTTGTATTCTAATGTCTTAATATTTGAAGGGGAGGTAATTAATTTTAACTCAAAGGTCCAAAGTTATCTAGTGTTGTAATGATTAGGGTTTAAAAAGCATTTGCTCTTTGTTTCCTAGCCTTATTAACCAATAGGGACTAAGTTGGCCAATTGCCTAATCTTAGAAAAGCCTTAGAAATACTTAAAACAAAAAATAAAAGAAGATGGAATCCTAAGGGACTGAATCTGCCAACTTTCTAACTTAGGAGTATAAAAGTGGCGGCGATTTGCCATTTGGTCAAACCTTTCAAAATCCGGTCAAAGATAAATCACACACATACATACTCGCAACTCGCCGCCAAGAACTAAGTCTCAAATCGCCGATTTCCAGGGTTTCTTGCAAAGGTAATCATCGAACCTTAATCTATATCATGTATTCTGTGTGTATATCAATGGAATCGCATGGAAACACATTAAAAAATGTAGGAAAAATAGATCTAGGGTCGTTCTAGATGTAAATGCCAATGTAGTGTTGTAAGATGTGACTTAGTTACTAGGAATTGTTCATAAGGTATATATTAATAAGTTTTGATGTGTGGATTTATATCTCAAACAAAAATGAATGATTCGCCCATGATTCTTAATGGCGGGTGGACTTGTAGAAAGAAAAAGTCGGGTGTAATGTGTATCTTATGCGTAGGATAGCCTAGGAATGCCTTAGGATGTGATTAGGTTTGACAAAGGAGGTGCGTGGTTTGAATTTTAAGAATTCTGTCCGAATGGCCAGTTGCGTATGTTTCTAGGTGGCGAGTTGGTTATTTTATTATTTTTTAATAACATACTCAACCCGCTGGTTCATATGGCGGGTTGATTCATAGCGAGTTGCCTAACGGCGGGTTGACCACAGTGGGTTGATTAACAGCGAGTTGCCTAACGGTGGGTTGATAACAGCGAGTTACCTAACGGCGGGTTGAATAACAGCGGGTTTCCATAATTTTATATTATTTTATTCCAACAGGTAAACCGCCGTCTCTCGGCGGTTTGGTCGAATATTTTTATTTATTAAATTATTCAACCCGCCCCTTTTCGCGGCGGTTTGCTCAATTCTCCTAATGGCGAGTTGGTATTCTGCCTGGCGGCGGTTTGGGCTAAGTTTCATATTTTGGCCCATTGAGCCTAATAATCTATCAAGGCCCCTTCGAATGACCCAGTTGCTTGTCTAAAACCCTATTTGGGCTTAGTTAACAAGTAATTGATCCTATTGGATAATTAGTAGATTTTAATCAAACCAGAGTTACCTCTGTTTTTAATCAATCGGGGATTGTCATGTCTTTAATCAATGCTGAAGTTCTCTCTAACTTCATTTCTCTGCAATGTTTGTCTTCTTTGTTAAATACTCTTTTGCAGAATACAATGGCAGAACAAAATGTTCCCACTCAACCTCCTACAAGAACAGATGAGCAGATTGTACCTCGCTCTCAGTGGTTAACAATCGGGAAAAGCAACCTACTTTTCAATGCACAAAAGATTCAAAAGAACCCCATCTTTCAGATATCAGTGGACCTCCTGAGTAATACCAACTTCTTCCAAGCATTCACTGCCTCAGCAAATGTTCCCCTGCAATCTACTGCAACAGTTCTGGAAATCAATGTCTATAACGAACGAAGACTGGGGATTATAGTTGTCAATTTATGAACACTGGTCGATCTAAGTGCTGATCTTCACAGAAAGGCATTAGCAATTACTCTTGTCAACCCACTCAACCATTTTGAGTTACCTCCAACTGGTAAACACTGGATTGATAATTGTAAGGAACTGGGGCATCCTGAACCTGAAGAAATTGTCTACCAACAATAAGGGTGATATGTGTATCACCATGGAGGCAATTCTATCCTTAATCACCATTGTGCGTTGACAGGAAAGACATCTGGCAGTTGACAAACCCAAGACACCCATTTTCTGCAAATGCTGTTGGGGATTCGTCACTCAATCTACTTGTTGATCATGCAGAGCTGTTATGGGAAGAAGTTACTCAAGGGATCCATGACATTTTTCCTCACACAAAGCAAGCCACAAAACCATCTGAAGAACCCATAGAGAAAGTAACTCCTCTCCTCATCCCTTGATAGGACGGTTTGCCAAGGTGATAATCTACTACATTGGCACGCAATAACAACCTCCATCGACGTCCTGATTCTGCCTATTCATCATACGTGGAGATGATCAATATTAAGGAAATCTCAAGTTTGGTACCTAAAGGAGAGTAGTTAAGTGTATGGAATGGCAATTCCCGATCGCCCAATAACTGAAGCCATTCAACAATCATCTATTACACCAAGTATCTGGAAATGGATTGCAGAGAAACAAAGAAAACCCCTCAAAAAGTGCAAGATGCAACCTGCAACAAGCGTGCTACACCCAAAAAGCCACACAACCCCGCACACCAGTCAAACAATCCAAGCCACTCCTCCACCGACAAAGTGAAACCTTCCAAGCTAAGCTTCCCCCTAAAAGTTAAAAGGGAAAGCCCCACTTTCCAACTGTTTGACGAAATGAATGAAGCTCAACAAGAATCTATTCCACAAGAAGAAGGTATTAGATCCTGATTCTCTTACTAGCTAAGAAGATGATTTTGGAAGCACATCAAGAAAAGGGAGAAGGAGAAAGGTGAAGATGCTGACTTGAACGAGCTATTAAGCTTAGCTTGACCATCCATTCTGCCACAAGTCGGTCACGACATAGGAGGAGTAATGATCAGGGACCCAATATCAGAAACAACTTCCAAACTGCATGAAGTAGTGGGAAAGGGAAAGGCCGTTGTAACTGAAGAACAAGTAGCTCATTCCCTGATCGATCTGTCAAAGAAGAAAAGAACTACTGATCAGTTTATCCTTGTTAGGCGTGATCAAACTCCTCATGATTCGACAACTGGACCCTCACTCACATGATGATGACACATCGAGAAAGTGAATCCATAGAATCTTCATCAACTTCTGATTCAAAGTACACTGAAAAGAAACAAAGTCGCTCGCAACTAAAGGTGACAAGATCAAGAATGAAGTAGACACAGTCAACAGTAAACATCAGGAGTAAGCATTCCTGATATCAGACCTTGAAAAAGCACATGAGGCTCTTGCTGGACCAGACCCAAGATGCATGAAAGAAGACCAGACAGGATCAGACATCTTAGGAAAATTACATGTGTCTCTGCTGGACCCAAACCCTGCGCACATGGATGATGAATTCCTCACCACACCTACCCAAAGGTTTCATGAAACCTGAAGCTCAACCAACAAACGAGTTCATCGATGATTAAACCAGAAATCATCTGTTCTATGTCTTCCATGAAAAAATCTCGATGACACTTTTAACTTTGGGGATCAATTTCTTTATACAAACCAACCGAAGATAACAGGAGAAATCTAAAGTTAGAGAGGAGTCTGATTCCACCATACCTGATTCAAGTCATCAGACAGTAACTTCAACTCCTCCAGTGATTGCTCCCTTCACAGAGGTCTCATCTTCTAAGCCGTCATTACTGGTCACTCCTCCACCAATCAACACGGAAGCTACAAACAATCACCACATCTCTCCCTGAAATCACTCCATTCATCTCCCTTTAGCAAAGAGAGGCAAGATTTGGAGCAGAGAAAATGTCTGAAAGAAGAAGACTGATCACATGCTGCTGATGATTTGGCTTCAATAGAGATCCCAAGTTCCTACGGCTGTAGATAATTATCTGGGAACAAAACTTTGATGATCTCTCCCTTAATTTATTAAACGACACACAATAATTTAAATCAAGAAATACACTGTGTTGCTTGCTAGAGTCTGTCAAGAATCAAGAATCCTGAAAAGAGTCCGAAGGAGATTATCAGAGCCAAAAAGGAATAAGGTGAGGAGAAACATGATTCAACTTACTCCCCATCAGGTCAACTATAAAGTTGATCTTGAAGATTTGATCTAAAAGAGTGCTTCTCTGCAAACACATAATAGGATCAAGTCTGGCAAACAGAAAAACTGCCAACTACCGTCCTATACATGCTCCTTATGGAATCTTGATAACAGATGAGAAGCCATGGAAACGGAAGATTCAGAACAATGTTTAAAACGCACAATGAGAAAGCATGATAGTGATGTGATGAAGACGATATGATGTATGAAGGCCCTATCAGCTGGATCAAACAGGGTAGGTCAACAAAAGAGAGGATGATCAGATTTTGTCGCTTTCTGGGTACCTCATCACCCCGAAAGAGTATGACCAAACGGGTCAAAGAAACCAGAGAGTCTGATAGCAACTGCTTCCAAAACAACATCTCGCACTTACCTCAACTGGATTGCAGACCCACTGACAAAGAGATGCAGAGTTTGACTCTTCGATGCATCATATCCTAATCCCGAATCAAAACATTCTGAACAATCTCAGATGACCATTCCAATGCAGGTGAATGGATGACACAATATGTGTAGGACACTGACAACGCTCACATTCCCAATGTGTCGACCACTACATGGTTTAAACCGACTCCTGAAAGCAAAAGACCAGCCACACCTAAACCAGAATGGACCATTCCCCCGAATGATTTCCCGGAACCAGAGAACAATTGGGCAAATACATACGCCACAACGGTAAAAAGTACCCTGAGGAGACAATCTTCAAATGAAGACGTAATGATATTGGGTCATTCATCAAATGTATTCGCATACTAACAGGAAAAAAAGCTCTGCTAAGCTTATTTAGAAGGCCCAGGCTTATCAACCTTGTTAAAGCCTTCAAAAAAACAACGTCTTTCTTCAATTATCAGAATGTATGAATGCCATAAGCTGCTACAAATAATGTTTGACTTGAGTATCCTGAGGTCATCAAATGTCCGCAAAATATAATAGAGCCACTGCCATTAGGAGGACCACCAGGTCAGGTAACTATTCAAACCACAATTCTTCTTCAATAAGGATCTGGATTAATCTCTGACATGTGACAAGAGCGAAAAATATCCTAATCCATATCCAAGCTCCAAAGCCGCTTCGGATACCAAGACTTTTGCCTTGAAAATTAGATTCCAACATTTAGGGTTGAGAGTGAACGGGAATATGACATCATGCGGTACATGTCATCACTCCCCCCCACACTGGTGTTAGGAGAAAGGGAATACTATATCAACAACACATTGAGTCCTCTGATCGTAGAAGCAGTCAGATCGCAAATGCGAAATTCTCAGTGTGATCATGTCAAAGAGTTTGAAAAATATGGATACAACACCTAAGAGAGATAATTACTTCCCCGAGCTGATTACACGAAAACAAATCTCTAAAAAGATTATCAAAAATCTCATCCAAATGATTTTGAAGATCTGTTCCCTACTCATATTCACGAAAAGTTCAACATCTGCCCAAGACAGAACCTAAGACTAGTCTTCACACGGCCAGTCAAGCAGTGGATAGAAAACTGGTGATCATAAATCTAAGTGGAGACTTACAGCTCGGATTAGAAAGTTATCAAACAAAGATCAACCTTGAACATCCAAATTGGGATGTAGTCGACTATTACTTCAAAGAAGATTACACGATTGTCCCTAAGCCAAGTAGTCCGATATCCTACAGAGATCAGAAATGATCAAAGAAAGTTTATGGGGAAATTTTTAGTCTGAATGAGCTACAACAAGTTTAGTGATGGACGTTGACAAGATTAATGAAAAACTATGACACATGGATAAAGTACTTTCATCTGTCGAGTACAATAAGGGCATAAGACTATGAAGTGGTCAGAGGATGACAAGAGAAAAGCAAAGACTTCTTCACAGGCAATCGAGAAAAGACTACAGATCAGAAGGAATCTATCGAAGTCTATAAGAGCTTGTTTTGAGGGAATAATAAGAAGATATTGACTACAGGCTGATCAACAGAACAAACTTGACGACATCGTTGTACAATCAAAAGGTCAAATTTTTTTATTTCTAATTGTTGAATAATATACTTGTACATTAGTAAGTATTAATCTTTGATGACTAAGTGTAGGATTAATTTATATCCCTCAACGATAGAGGGGAGCATTATATGTTTCTTACACGACTTGCGAATTAAGGCCACACTTTTCTCCCAAATTTTATAACATATTTAAATCAATTGATATCCAAAATGTCAAAGGGTTTAAAATTTTTGATAAGGGGAGAAAATGTGATTAAAATATGTGTATAATAATAACCGTGATTACTAGGACTCATATACTCCGCCCAAACGTGCTAAACAATCTCTAATACCGAAGCACATTTTGAGGGGGAGCGTTTCTAAAAAATCAAAAACATCAAGTACTAACGCTTTGAATATTATATCAAAAGTAACTTAATTGAATTTTTCAATTGGTTTTATGGAAAGGAGAACTGACAAAAGACCGACCATGCCATTTTACTTAATTGGAGTTATAAAGTTTGGTAAGGTTAGGTACTATTCCTAGGGTCCTGGGGGTGTTTAAAAAAATGGATAATTATTTAGAAAATCAGCCATAACCGAGGATCTACCCAGGGACAATCCACTAGTTAGTGGAGAAGTCCTTAGGTATGACATGTAAAAGAGTAAAAGCGAGAATAAGGGAAAAGTGTCGACTGAGATGGAGCTAGTACTGGAATAAACCCAACAAGGTTCTAGTCATGAAGTTCCTCGTAGCAATTGAAGGGGTTGAAGAATTTAAAGGAATAGTAAAGATAAAGGGTGTAAGAAAGAAGTCCCTCCATTTACTTAGGCAGAAAACGGGTCAATACAATGCTTGGCCAGAATCCACTAAGGATATGCGACATTGAAGATCGTCATCATGGACCCATTAATGCCAATGCACAACCCATTCCTAGCCAGTCTCAGAATCTTTCCAAGAAATTTTCTGTTTCAATTCTCCACGAGACATAAACAAAACGTTAATCTATTGACTTTCTCACTCCCGAGTTTAGTTGGATATTAAACAAGGTGGCAGTTCAGCTCGCAGCCTTCGATACTAGAACCAAACACGCACTATTAAGTCTAGAGTGCTAAGATGATCTCAATTAATCTAGTTAGGACACTATCCAATTCACTTTTCTTACACCACATTGTGAAACAAGTCTATCCTAAGAGTCCTACGCATTATCCTTGTATATTGCCTGAACATCCGAGTGAAATGATAGTTTTTCACAATGAAGATGGAAATCCTGCTAGAGCCAACATCAAACAAGCTCTAGGTAGGTGACTTGTGCTATCTACAAGAAACGAAACTTGTGTCAACTAGAAAGAAACGATGGTGCGATTCTGTGTGAATCAAACTTGTTCCAGTAGAAGAATTGACGGTTATTGATCATTTGATAAACAATCAAATCTTTCAAAGTGTTGCAAAATATTTTCATAAGAAACACTTAGACTGACTTTTCAAATCAATTTTTCTCTTATTAACTAACTGTTTCATTACAGGATATCATAAAGATGAATGGAGATGGATAATTCGCAGCACCTTAGATATCAAGAGAATAACCGAATGCTCAGACACACCTACACGTATGCTATGAAGTATGAAAGACCTCAATAAAGGGGTCAAAGCTTCCGCAAACTCTGACATCAATATTACCTCACAAGTGCACAATATGGCGATCCATTACAAAATGATGTAAGATTATGTGTTTTTGGAGCGATGAACTCAATGAAAGCTCAAGATCACAGTCAAAGACAGTCTAAAATGAATCAAAAATCACTATTCCAAATTCCAAGATATCAAATGTCTACGAGCTAAAGACTGAAGTGATAAGTTGGGTATTTTTAGGGGTGACCTCCCTGTAAGGGAGATTGTTAGAATATTAGAAAAAGACTCGGTCCACCAGTATATTTTATTGTTTATTATAGGCTCTAGATTAATATTTAATATTACTTTTTTCGGTTTTGAAGGTCGGGTTCAAATACCGGTATATAGTAAGTACTATATATGCTCTTCCAACATTGGAAGAAGAAGGTAGTCCATATTCTTTCCATAGTAAACACATTTTCTCTCACTACAAAACTCTCTCAAGTGTTTCTCTCTCTAGAAACTAGCCAAATCTAAGAATTGACCCCGTGTTATGATATAGGATATACCACAGAAGTCCAAAAGAATGTGATACAAAACGCAGTGTTAAGACAAAAGGCAATGTCTTAATTGATATGAGACAAAATGCAATCTTTAGCAAAACGCAACAATAGTTGGTCGGACAAAACGCAGTCTTCACAAAAGGCAAGATTTTGTTCTCAGACAAAACACAGTACCACAAACCGCAATGGTTTTCACAAAACGCAACTTTCTCGACAAAACGCAGTCTTCACAAAACGCAAGATTTCCGAGACAAAACGCAATTTTTCCTTTTTACACAAAACGCAACACTTTTATGACAAAACGCAATTTTTAGAAAAATTGGGCAGAGTAACGTTTAGTATTTTTGCATTAAGGGTCTTCAATCACTTGACAAAACGCAAGTTTACTTGTTGTAGGCAAAACGCAACTAGCTTCCAAGACAAAACGCAACTTTCCTGGACAAAACGCAATGCCACCTGCAAGATATACAAAACGCAACAAGTACAAGGTCGTTTTCAAGTTGTACTTCTTTGTCTCCTACACAAAACGCAACGAGCATTAATCCACAAAACGCAATGAAGAATGACAAAACGCAATGAAGAAATGATCTTCAAACAAGCTCGAATTCAGCCTTTTTGCCACTAAATCCTTGTTTCAATGCACGAGAATAATGTAGGACACGATAAAGAACAAAGCTTGACAAGTTTAAGCACAAAGTTGGTCAAAAACGCAAGGGTTTAAACCAAAAAAGCTTGTCCACGAATTTTGATGATTTTGAACCACAAATCAAACACGAATCCACCCTTGAAGCTCTGGTACCAATTGTAGGATCCCTTTAACACATACACTTCATATCATACACGGATCTAGATCAAGAAATTAGAGAAAGAAAGTAAGATGATTTCCTAGAGAGAAAAAGAAGAGAGAGAGTGAGATGGGAGAGAAAATAGAAAAGTGAAATGTTTATTATGAAATCAACTTACTTTTCCTAGGAGGAAAAGTTACTTATATACCCCAACACATTAAGTGACGTTCGGGATATTTGACTAGGACCCGGGCTCGGGTTTTGCTTGGGATTAAACCCAAAACATTTACAATATTATATTAACTATCGAGCCCGATTCCCGATACTTTCCTATTACAACGTTAACTAATTAATTGACCGAGACTTAAATACATAATGAACGAACTTCATGTTCGACTCAATATTTTGAGGCTAACACCAGGAGTTCTTAGGAGTTCCATGAGGACAATTCTTGGATGACAATCTAGCCAACTTATCATTTGTTTCTTCTTCATTATTGAGTAAAACCAGGGGAGTACTAGTTTCTTTTACTTTTTCTCTTTCCTTTTATTCTTTTTTCGGGTACTTTTAAGAACACTAAGGACAATGTTCAATTTAGTGTAGGGGGAAATAAGCCTTAGAAACTATTCCTTCAATTGCATTTGCTTTGTCCTTAAAATGATGTGTAATATACTAAAACATAGCGTAGAAGGTAATTTTGACCCAAATTTAAAATTTTTTATGGCACATACAAATGAAAACTAAGTATTATTAGCGTCTCATGGATAAGAATTATATGACCAGCACAAAAAACCTACCACTCTAAAAAAATTCCACCACCAAATATGTAAGGTTCGTCCCTAGATCTTTAGGAATTTAGGCATCCATCATTGATGCCTAAGATAGTTTTACCTTTAGCTTGATCGAGTTAAGGATTGAGCAATCATATGTGTCGCGTTCATGGTTTTGATCGTGCATATGTGGTTTTGTTGCTTTTCCTGGAGCATTAGTATCGGTTAAAATTATATGAGTGTAAACCGGTAGTATATTAAATTATAGAACTTGTTTTAGTGATTCTTCCCAAGACCGCTAGTGAGATCACATTCGTGTGATTATGATTTGCTAAATGATAAGAGACACTAGGATTAACCCATGTTTTAAACCTGTATGTGTTATTATGGTCTCCTTGATCATATAACTACCCCCACACGCTTGCTTCGCACTTATTTTTAGTGCAAGATACCCTTAGTACACCCCTACGAGCCTATCCTTTTCGCGGTTCTCGTAATTTTCTAGTAGATTTCAGATTATTAATGAAGAGCATTGTTTACACCAAAATCGCCTTATCCTTCCTTGTATGTACTCGCTTTTAGTACATTATTTTTATAAACCCAGTTAATTATTTGCTTAACAACATGGTTGCTAAGTCGAGTCTTTTTATCAGTGTATACAGTTTTAGGACGATTGAGATTCATGGTTGTTTTTATTTTTATGGAGAATTGGGGAAGAAAGTCAAAATTATTACCCCCGTATATGCTTAATACACTCCATGTTATTTTGATCCTTTTAATTTGGGTCATTAATTAGTTTATGTCTATGAGTTTTAAAACTCAAGTGTAGGGGTGTGTTTATAAACCCCAATTCATGTATTATTATGTTTCAGCAAATAGCAGGGCGAAAGTGTACGAAAAAAGTCATTAATTAGTTTATTTTATGAGTTTGATGTCAAGTTTGTATATCTTAGTCCTAGTGTGGTCGAGTCTTGGCTTAGCAACGCCTATGTGTATTCTTGTATTTTAGTTAACTCACCACCACCCCAAATTCACCCAAATATATCCCATCCGTGTTCGTTTCCGTTTAACTTACACCCGAACACCACAACCCTTTAAAGACCTATTTGATAGTAATTCTTAGGTGCTTACGCCATTGAAGTGGAGGTTTTGATCATTTACTAAGCTTATGGTAATTTATATGCTATGACAGGTAATGAGTGTTAATTTTCTGTTTCCTATATTGTTATAATTCATTATACACCCGAGAGAAAGAGAGAATCCAAACACTTATTATGAGGTGCTAGTATATCCGTGCTTTTAATTACAAGGTCTAATTAGTTATGTCATGAATTATTTTTGAAAAGTAAGTTAAATGCCCCTGATATTGCTATTATCTAGGTAGAAAAGCCCATTTGTTTGAGGATAAGCAAATCCCAATCGTAGGGGGTATTTGATGAGGTGTCATTTTATACACTTTGTCGGGGTCATTTAACCCCTTAAATCATGCAAATATGCCCAAAATACATGCTTAATCGTTTCTTTTGTGTTTTTAGCACTTAGATGGCATTTGGAGGAAATACACGTGACTTGGACTTACTTTAGGAAGAAACGGGACGAGATTGCAACTTTAGACGAAGTGGCTTCAAAGAATTGTGTACAGTGTCTAGAGACGGCGTCGCAATTCCTAGCGACGCCGTCAGAACTTGCAAGAGAGGGCGTCAAGACTTTTGTGATGATGTCAGAACGTAGCCTCCTTAATGAAACCCTACAAGATTCGGTAAAGCGACGGCGTCAGGATTCTTGCCACGCCGTCGTGATCTATTTCCTATATATAAAAAATTGTTTTTAGGGTTTCAAGTGTGGAATTTTTAGGATACGAACTTTATACTTAGAGTTCCAGTTTAGCAGGTGTTTAGGTCGTTCTTATGGTTTAAAAACCCTCTTGTATAAGCCTTGAACTCATGTTTTAATCAAGTGAAGTCCTTTAACTTATAATCTTTCAATATGTCTATGTGTTGTATGATTAATTATTGTTCTTCGCTTCTCATTAACATGCTAGGCTAGATCCATTAGTATTTACTTATGATTGCATGAAACTTAGTTTGTAGATACTTTTTATATTGCTTCTTGTGATGGATGTGCACGTTAGGCTCTATAAAAACTGGCTATAAAATATTACATTAGCATAGACGTCTAGGGAAACGCAATTGTGTAGAAAAGATACCATCAGTAACAGTCTTCATACTACCTTACCCCTAATATGGTTGATCCCTCTTAAGTGTTTAAAATGCATGTAATGTACTCTTAGGGGCCTTGTAATAGTCTTCATATTACCTTACTTGTGCGTTGCCTTAACATAATATTACATAGACGGCGGATTCGTGTAATTTGTTCTTGACCTAGGAAATACTTACACAGATCATCACAAGTGTGACAAAGCAATAAAATTAGGAGAATCAAACTAAAGAGTAATGAATGATTAAGTAAATACATTTACTTACCTATACGAGTTTCCACCAAAGTAGTTTAGATTAATTTTAATATTAGTTTATTTAGCTTAAAACCAAAACCCATCTTAAAACCATAATTTTAATTTCTTTGTAAAAATATAAAAAATACAAAAATAATATTCTTTCAAACCCTTAGATCTCAGTTAGATTTAGTTTGAGCCTTCACATGCTATTCTCTTAGAGAAAAATAACAACCCTCGAGTCTTACCTATACTACACTACAACAATTAGGTACACTACCTAGGGAGTTTTAAAACTTCTTTGTGAGTTCGCAACACCCATACTAACACTATCAGGCAGTGTACCCGATCGATTGTAGGTTCATTGTTAAGTAGGGTGTCAATCACTAAGAGTGAGAGTTAATACTTACTCTACTAGTATTCTAATTATCTATGTTAGACCTAATTAATCCTAATTAAACCTAAACTAACACAAATAGGGGGTTCAACCTAAGAGACTAGCACGAAGTTTTGGTTTAATCTAAACAAATAAAGCGATAAATGAAACAAATAACACACACAAGCAGATAAACAAACGATAAAGAAGATGTCTAGCACTTATGTAAGGAAAGCGTATTAACCAAGTTTATTTAAATAAAATGTATAAATTGTCTATGTGTGTAATGATTGTACCACTTTTGTTGGTGGTATATCATTCCAAAGTCAGGTGGTACTTATCCCTAAACTCTAGGTTTATATAATGGTTAATCCTGTCACAATCAACCAAACCCGCATAAAGTACACACCGTCCATTATAATCTATCTAGGTGACAATATTGGAACCTAGATCATCAAGGATTTACCAACTTATGGCCTAATGGTTATCTATATACTATTAGTCTATAATCCACTTAACTACTCAAGGAAACATAACGTTATTTATAGTCCTAAGATACCTTAGTCTATCATTCACTTAACCAAAAGTAGAAACATGATTTTATTTATAGTCCTATTGATCTAGTTATATAGATAAGTTGTATGTAGTATCTATCCCAGACTCTAGCCTATCGCCCAAATAATTATTAAGTTACAGCGCTTTAATTATAATCCTAGATCCAGTTAAATGATAGATGAAAACATAATCAAGCACATAAACGGGTATGAAGTGATAAGCATAATCAACATGCAACGAAAGATTAAACAATCGATATAAACAAATTAAAACATTAAATTATCATAAACTTGGCTAATACCTATAGGTATTAGCCCATAATCTTTGTAACAATACACAGTATCATATTCAGAATGATTAAAGTAGAGTTCATAAAGAAAACGATACGCTAACCGAACGATTATAGCGGAGTATAATGATTACAAGAGTTTTCCTATGGAGTGAATGCACTTGTAGGACCTTCTTATCTTCTAAAATCGTCTGAGAATTATACTTGGTGGTTTTTGCTCCCTGACCACCGAATGATAAGTTTTCTATTTATAGGTTTACAAATCTGGTCGATACGGCGTATTGGTGAGGTCCAATATGGCGTATCGGGGGTATTTAACGTGGACTCTACGATTATTGTATTCCAGAATATTTTTTAGCCGCCTCTCAATACGGCGCATCGATGCATATGGATACAGCGTATTAGGGTCTTGTTGTCATGGATGTCTTGTGAAGTGAGGGCATGAATATGCCATATTTGCATAAGTGAATACGGCGTATTGGAAGTAAAACATGCTTGTTCAGAAAGTTGGCCAAAGTTTTATATACGACATATCTGCTGATGTGGATACGACATATTCTTCAAAGTCAGGCAATGGTCTTGAATTCGTCTAAGTCTTGAGACACATCGTATCTACCTAAAATGATACGGCGTATTGATGTCGGATTCAACAGACTTTCTTAAACTTCTCCATTTATGCTCCAAAACACGTTCTTTTCTCTAACTTTCACCAATTGCTCGATAATAACTAAGATTCATAAAGATAAGCAAATAAGTATCAAATCTTATATAAAATAATATAAAATGAGCAATATAGATGGGATAAATGATGCTAATAATTAGACGTTATTTGATGTCATCACTCCTCGACCAGAAAATGCTCAATATGAGACAAAGGAGATGAGTGGAACTGTTAAGTGGCCCCAATTTGAAACTCAAGTACCATCTAGGTAAAGCAAACATGGTAGCAGATGCTCTAAATGGGAAGGAAATTCTAAGACCCTTACGGGTATAACCATTGGGAATGCTAGGCCAGACAAGTTTGAAATATCACATACTAGATGCTCGAGGTGAAGCAATGAAGCAAGGGGGAAACTTTTAGATCTTAATACACTTTTAAAGCTCAAAGCAACCTTTGATTACTCCACAGACACCCCATTAGTATGTCAAGAATTGGTTTTCAAGCAACCCTAAAATTTAGCCAATCCTTCAAAAACGTTGAGCTTTTTAACAATTTAAAGCTTAATCTTAAGACATTTCTTGTTTGATGAGTTGCGAGATTAAGTTAGACTCAAGGTGTTACTTAGCTTAAGGTTTTTGATGAATTCATTCGAGGATAGGAAAGGCTTGGATGATGTGATTCAAAATTTGGCATGATGGAGTTCGATACTTAATGGAAGAGCTTGAATCTCAAGAATTAGTTAATTGAGGGAAGTTATTATGGAGGCAGTCCATAGATCTAGATTTCGATCTTCCCAGTGATAAGATGTACAAGGTTAAAAAAGAGTACTATCGGTGGTCAAGAATCTAGAAGGATGACGCCATATATGATGGATCATGCTTGACTTGCTCGAAAGTCAAGGCCAAATACCTTAAGTCATCTAAATTGTTACTACAATCCAAAACTCCCTATAGGAATACAGAATAAATTTCTGAGGACTTAACTACCAAATAGTCTTGAGCTGCAAGAAGAACATGACTTGATGGAAGCAGTAATGGATTGACTAATGACAGTTGTGCATTTCAATCCTATTCAAGAAATTTAGTGCTCATATACATCAATTCAGATAGGGGCAGTCGCCTAACGTCACGATGTTGGTAAACATTCCAGGACTATTTAGGTGTACAGTTGAATTGAACACTGCCTACCAACCTCAAAACAAGTGAATAGAGTGAACGAATAAATTAGATCTTAGAAGACATGCTTCGGGCATGTGTGACTCAATTTAACTTTTAGGTTGAGACACCCATTTACCTTAGTTGAGTTTCCTTATAACAACCTCCATACAACTAGCACAAAATACATCACATATGGAGCCTTGTAGGGGCGTAAGTGCCGTTTACCACCTTGTTGGTCAGAAGTAGGAGATAGTTAATTGACATAACTCAACCTTTTCCACGATCCTATTATAAAAACTCAACATGCATAAAAAGACTTAAAGTCTATTTTCAAATCCTTTTATGCTATGCTAATTATCTGATTTCCTTGGTCAACTTGTGTGTTTATAACCGCGAATGTGAGTATGTGTGATTGAATGACTGGAATATAACTATTGATTGGATTCATCCTAACAGATGAGTTGGAAGACCAATTTTGGTTATTTCGATGCAACCCATAGTCTTAGCTCCAGTTTTGGCCACTTTACAAACATTTACAAGCCCTAATACAAAAGCTGATTGGTTTTCATATATTTATCCGACTTTAGATGACCGTATCTCCTAAACCGTAAATATTCTCGATCCGGTTTTTATGTTCTTGAAAATATAAATGAGTTTATTAATTGATATGTGGGTCTGACCACTTCGGTTTCTTTGTAAATGGTGTCGAGTGGCTAAAACATTTCAAGTGTTAAAGCTGTTAATTTCCAGATTACATCAGTCTCGCGAAAAAGGCCGTAACTCCTAAACTAAAAGTCCGTTCGGGCTAGTTTAACTGGTCAATGTTTAAGTTAAGATGTCTTCTATTTCTATTTATATACCAACAGTGAGTTCTGTACGAGTTTTTAAGAGTTTTTAGCCAATTGGAAATCAGGTGTGTAAATCTGCATTTTACCGTCTTACTGTTTATTTTCTAATTTAATCATCGAGTGTCGTCATGACGTGTGCCACCCGGGGAATCAAAGCTAAGACATAGACCTAGAACTTTATATTTTTACCTAAGCCTCAAGGTTTACTGATTTTTACAGAGTATCATGTTTTAGTCACTGTTCAAATCTGTCCTGAAAAGTTTTGAAAAAATCATGTTTATTTAGTGTTTTTCTTGTTTTAAATACCAAGTACAATGCTAATCTTATAAAATAAATGTATGGATATGTAATATACGAGTAGATCTCATAAAAATAAAGAGTATGATCATATTAAAAGTATAAACATAAAAAAGTCTATCTAATCCCATGAACGATCCTTACAAGGAAAGATGCGTTTGGTAATTGATAAGAACAATGGATCAATAAAAACAACTAATATTCAAACCCAATTTTTTTTTCAAACAATAATCACTAGCTAAACTCTTGCAAACCCCTTGATAAAATCAACTAGAACCTAATAGAGATGATGAGTTTTGTGAAATTTGTAGTGAATATAAACCAAGATCAGTGCTAGGAACACTAGATCTTCAACCTTACTAACCAAGAACTAGTTAAAAATCAAAGTGATGATGGTGTTTGTGTATTGATTAGGACAGAAAATGAGAGGATGAGGGAGGAGTTGATAAGCTTACATAGTCAAGGCACGTATTACATGGATATTTGATAAGACACTTGTCTCATACAAAATGCATGTAATGCATGTTGTATGAGACACTTGTCTCATACAAGTGTCTTAATATGACACTTGTAGCAAGTGTTGTACCATATGGGTAAGTGTCCATGTGGTTTAGCCGAATATTTAGAGCAAAGATGAGGGAAGCACATGGTTTAGTTTTGTTAAATTTTTGAATAGATAGGTAATGTTAAAGTTAATGTGTAAAAGGGTAGTGTTTTGCAAGTGTTAAAACACGAAACATAAATGATAAACGTAGAAGTGAAAAATAAAAATATAACATATAAAATATATATGTAAAATTATAAAAATACATAGAGCATGTAGACTGATATTTTGTCTAAAGTCGGGTTTTGATGTGTTGTTGTGTGGTGTATACTTTTATGATTCAAGTTTTAAATTTATATTTTGCCGACTAAACCAAAAACAACACTTTAACGGGCAGTGTACCTGATCAGTAGTAGCTTCGTGGTAAGTAGGGTGTCAAACACTTGAGGAAAAGGGGGTTTTCAGCCTAAGAGACTGGCATGATTTGGTTGGTGACTACAATCAATTCAAGGCACTTTAACCCACACAAGCAAATTAACAAAAGATAAAAGAGTGGTCGAGCCAAATATAATAAAATTGTATTAACCATTATTAATCTGATTAGAACGTTGGTTTGTTTATTAAGTGCAATGATTTCTTCTCTCAAGGTGGCATATCATTCTTAAGACTTAGGCGTTAAATCATCCTAAGACCTAGACAAATTAATTCTATCACAATTAAAGCATCCGCATAAAGCATCCTTATTTGCTGATTATAATCTATCTTAGGGATTAAAGCAATGGTGATCTTGTTAAACCCTAGCTCATAGAGACTTTACCCACTTACTGCTTAACGGCAATTTATACACTAGTAGTCTACTTTTCCAACTATCCAATGGAATCAGAACATTATTTGTTGAATTATCTAGGTTCACCTGCTAGTCAACTTGTTCACTAAACCAAAGGCAATATCCGATTAACTAGTTAAGCCAGAAGCATATCCTTAGCACGGATTTAGAAGGACAATATTTGTGATCCTATGATTCTAGATGTATAAATCACTATATGGAGAGCTATCTCAGACTCTAGATTACTTGGTCCATATCACTAGATCCAGTTTAATGATAGGTCGCATAAAAAAGCACGTAAACAAGTATAAATTGATAAACATAAACAAGAATTCAATGATAAATCAAGAAATCGAGATAAACAATACCAAACATTCAGATCTTCATAATAATTGCTAATACCCGAAGGTATTAGCCTTCAAACATCATAATAAATACAAAAGCAATTATTTAGCCAATGTAAACTAACCAAGTTAACGAATGATACCAAAAACTGAACGATTACTAAAGTACATGGAATTACACGTTGTCTCCTATGGAATTGATAGCATTGCTCGACCTCTTCTGCTCTTTTTCTCCTCTGAAAATCGACTTTTATGGTTTAGGTATCGAGAATATAATTTAGCACACTTAAAACTCGTTTTTGAGTTTTCTATTTATACTGTCTGGAAGTCGGTTCGATACGGCGTATCCAAGGGGTTGGATACGGCGTATTGGGGGTTTCTTGGAGTAGGGACCACACTTGATATCTTCTAGAATCTTCACATACTATATCTTCAATACGACGTATTGGTCTTCTCTCGATACGGCGTATTGAGCTTGTTTCCTTCGTGGTCTTTGGTGAGTGAAGGCACGGATACGCCGTATCTTCCTTGATGGATACTGCGTATTGGTTGTCAGAATCATTAATCTTCAAAATATCTTTGTTTAAGCTCCAGAATGCATGCCTTTTGCTAATATTCACCAAATACTCCATAATTACTGTAATTCTTAAATATAAATGATTAAGTAACAATTCTTTGCAATAACTGTTGGGAATTAAACACTTCAGAGTTAGTACTGCCAAGGGATGAGTTAGTACTGCTAAGCCAACAATTAGTACTGCTAAAAGAAAATAGTTCGTACTGCTCAAGATTACAACTGCCAATACTAAATCAGTCAGTTAATACTGCTAGAGTAAGTTAGTACTGCATGTACTAACTTAAAACTATTGAAGAACTTACTACTGCTGGTTATAGAGTTACTACTGCTGGTTCAAGATTACTGCTGTTGGTGAGAAAGTTAATGCTGCTGAAAGTCTTCTTGTTGTTTCAACTAAAGTTAATGCTAATTGACTGAAGTTAATGCTGATTAGTCAAACAGAAGACTGAAGATTAATGATGATTAAAGAGATTAATGTTGATTGAGAATTTGACTAAATACTTAGGAAAATATTTAATATTTAGTCATTGTATTTAATATATTTGACTAAATATTTAGGAAAGTATTTTAAGCTAATTAGGACTCCTTGGTGTATAAAAGGAGGTCCTAGGGCATCTAGTTTATTATCTCAATCATCTCATTCACCTCATTCATCTCATTATCATACACATACCTACACAGCATCTCATTGTAAGCTTCAAGGTTTGTAACCCTAGTACTAGGACAAGAGTACTCGTATTGTTGTTTATCAATAATATTGAAGCGTTTGGTTGTATCTTGTGTTCTTTACATAATTACTGTTTCATTGATATATCTTCTAGAGTAATAAAGAGTAGATTCCGCATACTCTTTGATATACACACAAAGTTTCTACCATTGTTATTTTGGATTCATCCAAGGTAACATACACTTTACAAGGTAAAGAATCGATCAAGGCGTGGGATCAACAAGTGGTATCAGAGCCTGTGCTTTGAGAAACTTTTATCTAGAAGAAACAAACAAGAAGAACTCTTTACTCACAAAGAAGAGATGGCTCCTATGGCTCTTTCAGACTCTAAGGTAAATAATGATAAATCTTGTTCAAAAAGTTGTCTGAAAAACTATGAAGATTTAAAGAAACAATATGATGATTTGCTTGTTAAATTAGATGATACTGGTTTTAAAGCATCTACATACAAAAGAGGTTTATCAATTTTAGAAGGACAAATTCTTAAATATAAAGAACATGAAGTCCTTTTTTCTAAGGAAATTGCTTTGCTTAAGAGAAGTGTAGGTCACAAAGAATATTTAATGGGATTACTTAGGACTGAACTTGAAAAGGTTAAAGAAGAAAAGGAGGGGTTTGAGTTTAAGATTGCAAAATTTGAAAAATCAGCAAAAGACTTAGATCAGCTGTTAGCAAATCAGATAACTGACAAGAGCAAAAAGGGTTTTGGTTATAATGTTGTCCCCTCACCTCATCTCTTGATTCTTAATAGACCAACACCTTTAGACTTGTCTTATTCAGGTCTTGAAGAATTCAAACAACCTGAGGTAAATGAGTATGGTCCTAGGGATTCAAGTTTAAAGCCTACCACTGGTTGTGATAAAGAGTCGGAAAATTCTAAGGAGAATACTGATGACTCTTTAAAACAACAACAAAAGATTGATTTTAAAACTAGCTTGTTAAGTCTCCACTTAAGGTAGACAAAGATTAGAAAGAAAATTTTTTCTGTCCTGCTAATCATGTTAGGGAAAAAGAACCTAAGAAAGCTAGTGAGAATAATGATGCTCAAATTATTAAAGATTGGGTGTTAGATGATGAGGATGAAGTTGAGACTACTGTTGTGGTAAAGAAGAAGACTGTTATTCCTACTGCTGCTAAAATAGAAAAACCAGTTAGGAAGCCAGTGAGATATGCTGAAATTTATAGATCACAAAGGCCTAGAGGGAATCAGAGAAATTGGAATGGTCAGAAGTCCAATCAACATGGAAGTGATTTTGTGATGCATAATAAAGCATGTTATATCTGTGGAAGTTTTGATCACCTGCAGTATACCTGTAAACACAAGAGACATGTTAATGATCAAAAACAGGTTAAACCAATGTGGAAAAATACAAGGAGGGTGAATGATTACTATTCTACAAGAATGACTCACTCCAATCCAAGAAGAAATATGATTCCACAAGCTGTTTTGATGAGGTCTGGAATAAAAGCAGTAAATACTGCTAAGCCAAAGGATGCTCATAATGTTGTCAAGAGAAATTGGTTTCATGATGTTAAGGCCTCAGCATGTTGGGTTTGGAGACCAAAGCAAAAAGAAATTTTAGACAATGTTTCCAAACACAACAGTGCATCTATGATACTTAAAAGACTTAATTATATTGATGTACAAGGAAGATTCAAGTCAGTGATGGCTTGGGTCCCCAAAAGAAGATGATGTGGAGGATCCTTCCAAACAAGGGAGGAAAATGCTCAAATTGATGAAGATCACTTTGGTTCAGATGGATGCATAGACTCAGGGAAGGCAAGAGTGCAGCAAAGAAAAAAAAGAATCCAGAGAAGAGTGCAGCAAAAGCAGAAAGACCAAAAAGATAAAGTGTTTAGAAGAATCCTCTCAGCAAAGAAAATGAAGGTTTAATTCAAGAAACTTGATGATTTGAAGGTAAATCACAAGTTTAGGGGAGGATTGTTAGGAATTAAACACTTCAGAGTTAGTACTGCCAAGGGATGAGTTAGTACTGCTAAGCCAATAGTTAGTACTGCTAGAAGAAAACAGTTCATACTGCTCAAGATTACAACTGCCAGTACTAAATCAGTCAGTTAATACTGCTAGAGTAAGTTAGTACTGCCTGTACTAACTTAAGACTATTGAAGAACTTACTACTGCTGGTTATAGAGTTACTACTGCTGGTTCAAGATTACTGTTGTTGGTGAGAAAGTTAATGCTGCTGAAAGTCTTCTTGTTGTTTCAACTGAAGTTAATGCTAATTGACTGAAGTTAATGCTGATTAGTCAAACAGAAGACTAAAGATTAATGATGATTGAAGAGATTAATGCTGATTGAGAATTTGACTAAATACTTAGGAAAGTATTTAATATTTAGTCATTGTATTTAATATATTTGACTAAATATTTAGGAAAGTATTGTAAGCTCATTAGGACTCCTTGGTGTATAAAAGGAGGTCCTAGGGCATCTAGTTTATTATCTCATTCATCTCATTCATCTCATTATCATACACATACCTACACAGCATCTCATTGTAATAGCTTCAAGGTTTGTAACCCTAGTACTAGGACAAGAGTACTCGTATTGTTGTTTATCAATAATATTGAAGCGTTTGGTTGTATCTTGTGTTCTTTACATATCTACTGTTTCATTGATATATACTTCTAGAGTATTGAAGTGCAGATTCCGCATACACTTTGATATATAAACAAAGTCTTAACCATTGTTATTTTTTATTTATCCAAGGTAACATACACTTTACAAGGTAAAGAATCGATCAAGGCTTGGGATCAACAAGTTTATCCCACGCCTTGATCGGTTCTTTATGATATAAAGAGTTTGTTACCTTGGAAGAATCCAAAATAACAAAAATTGAGACTTTGTATGTATATCAAAGTGTATGCAGAATCTACACTTTGATACTCTAGAAGTATTTATCAATGGAACAGTATCAAACAAAGAACAATGAATATATCACAAACTGCTTCAATATTATTAAAACAATAATACGAGTACTCTTATAGTACTAGGGTTACAACCTTGAAGCTATTACAATGAGATGCTGTGTAGGTATGTGTATGATAATGAGATGATTGAGATATTTGAGATAATAAACTAGATGCCCTAGGATCCCTTATCACTCTCACCCTCTTCCCCAAATCCCACTCACACCCTACTCAACTTATCCCCACCTCACAAAATGCCAACTCCACGCTGGCAATCCCAAACTCACACATTGGACGGAGCATAAGGACAAAAAAATCAATGGCTTGGATGATTGAACTTGGTGAACAAGAAATTTTGATGGCCAAGATGATGACTTTGGAGCCTCTCACGCAAGAAACACAACAAGCACAAGTGCTAGCTTATTCGGCGACATATATAGGCTTATTTCTTCATTAAAAAGAGTATATAGTAACTTAGTTATAGGAGTAGTGTAATTTTATTTTTTAGCTTAATTTATGCTTGACTCATGTATTCAGTTAATGTACTTCTCTTTTTATTAATAAAAAGTAATTTTTAGTTTAAGGCAATGGTGTTCTTTAAATTCAGCTTATGCGTTTTTCCAAGGTTTCTTATTAAGCTAAAATGTTTTCCCTCTCTAAGCTCAAATAAGCTCCTAAAAAACTTATTTGAGCTTATCTGTTTACTTTCAAATAAATTGGTTAAGTTTATGGTATGATAAGTTCTTGGAAGATAAGCCAGAATTAGATGGGCTTATGGGGTTATTAGACTGCTTATTTCAAATAAGCTGGGTAGGTTAGAGCTTATTAGGGTCATTCATTCCTTGTTTTGAGCAAGGGAACAAGGTACACCTTGTTTTCTCTTTAAAATCTTTTCTTAGTGCTTATTTATGCTTATTACTGTTAGCTTATTAGTATGCTTATTTGTGCTTAATTCTCATTAGTTAATGCTTATTTGTTCCTTATTTGCCTATTGCTATATCTGTTTTTACTTATTTCAGCTTAATTCAAACTTTTATAGCTTTAAAATGCAAAATCAGAATTTAAAGGGGTGTTTGGGTTAAGGATTTAAAATGGGTCAAAAGAGGTATAACCTGTTTGTGGTTCTCAAGTCAGTTTTCCTTAGCTTTTATTTAGCCTTAATGATAGATTTTATAAGCTTAAATTCAGTTTTGTTAAGGTTTGAAGTTAAATTTATCTATATTCTAGGTCTGCTAGTTTAAAAGATAACTAAACTCCTTATCTGTGTGATTCTACTTTAAGTGTAGTTTTATTGCTTAATAATGGTTTCACTAGCCTCATTTTAAATCTGTTTTGAGTTTTTCATTTTTGCTTTTGAGTCATAAATCTTAGGCTGCATATGGTCCTTTTATTTCAAAAGTCCAAAAACCAAAAATAAAGTAACTGCCATATGCATAATCTTTTTTTAGCTTATTTCTTAGGTTTATGATTTAAATTTTAGCTTATTTATGTATTTCAAGTACTAAACTCAATCTGTTTTTAGTTTTCATCTTACTCCTAATGCTTATTAGTCTTTAAATTTTAGCTCTTAGTTTGTCAAATTCCTTTAAATGTCTTTTAGAGTTAATTGTCTTAAATGCTTTTTAATGCTTTTCAGCTTCTTAGTTTGCTTATTAGTAGTCATTAGTGCTTATTTAGTATAGGTTTAAGTTTGTTTTTAGCTTATTAGGTTCTTATTGCTTTTTTAGTCTTAAAAAGCCAACTAGTTTAGCTATATGTCAAGTTTTAAAGTAGTTTAATCTATCACTTTTTAGTGGTTTTTTCTTGCTTATTTCCTTTTTCTGTTTTCTTAAGTTTAGCTTATTTGAGTTAATGGAGTATAGGTCTTTACATATTTTCAACTCTCAGCTTAATCCTAGTTCTAATTAGTTTAAAATCTTAGCTTAAAATCTAGTCAAAGTCTTTTTAAGTCTGTTAAAAGTCTGCTGCTTTTAAGTTTTTTTAGTGCTTTCTAGCTTATTTAGTTTGCTTATTTTTAGTCCCTTGTGCTTATTAGGTCTAGGTAAGGGTTTGTGTTTAGCTTATTTGATTTTTAAATGCTTATTGAGTCCCCAAAAGGCCAAACAGTCAAGCTATTTGTCATACAAGCTTTTAAGCAATTTCTGTCATTTTTAATTGCTTATTCCTAGCTTATTATTAAGTTTTAGCAAAAGTCTCTTTTTAAAAGTAGCTTATTTTTCTTAGCTTTTTAGGTTTTTAAAAAAGAAAAAGCAAAAAAGTGTTTAGTAAAAAAGAGGGGTCATAGGGGTCGAACTTGTGACCTCCCCCTTTCATACCAAGCACACTTAACTCCACTCTCTGCTGCCAAACGTGCCCTTGGGTCTTTTGCGTTTTAACTTGCACACATTATTGTTTTATCACCTTTTTGTCCCTTTAAGTTATAAGTCGTTTTCGGCTTATTTCTAGCTTATTTTGATATGCTGGTTAAGCCATTTTATTTTTCTTAAAATCAACACTATTCAAAGCACTTTTCATAAATTTTTCAGATTTTTCTAAATTAGTTTACTATTTTTAATCTTTTATTTAGTGTAAATATGTTTTTAATTCATATAAAATTAAATAAAAAAAATATAATTCTTTTTTTTTAAAATTTTCTTTTATCATTTAGGACTTAGGAAAATTAAATTTGCTTTCGTAGGGTTAAAATTGTAGGATTTGGTTTGTTAAAGAACGGGATTTGGTCCCGTAATTGTTTTTCTTTGTTTTTTACTTTAATTGCTTACGTTTTTGGTTTACTTTTATTTGTCCTTGCATTTAGGATTTATAAAAAGTTTAAAAAATCATTTTAGGATTAAATTTTGATAATTTAGGTTTTAAGTCACGTTCTTTTTTTAGGATTCCCGTTAACGTTTTTAATTTCGTATTTGCTTTCGTTTTTAGTTTAGCTTGCCTTTTAATTGCTTTTTCCCGTAGAATTAGAAAACCCATTCAAAGCCTTGTTATATTCAAACATCAAATATCAAACCGACTCTCGACTTTCCATTGCACGCCTCGTTAGGAGAACGACCCGGGTGATCACTTCCTCGGAATCATTTATATCATACCCGTGAGTTTGTTGACCCTTTTCCTAAAAGGTTGACTTGGTTGACTTGCGGGGATTTTATATTTGATATTTTATTATACTATTTGATATATAATTACCCCTAAAAAGGTTGTTATCATTTTGGCGCCGCTGCCAGGGAGGAGTGTATACGATTGTCGTTCCGACGTTTGACAATTAGTGCTTTGAAGATCCTTCCTTGTGAAGTTATTTTCTTTATAAAATTATAAAAATACAAAAATATTTTTCATTTTCTTTTATTAGTATATAAAAAAAACAAAAAAATCAAAAACATAAAAACATTGTCTTTAATAAAGAATAAAAACCATGAGAAAAACTCCAACCAAACCCTAATCTTTTTCTCTCTCCCATCTTGGTGATTTCCGGCCATCTTTAAGCCTGATCATCTCACCTCTTTCTGATCTCAACTCGTAATTGATCTCTATTCTTTTGTGTTTCTTTGTTTCTTTAAGCTTAATCGATCTAGGGTTTTTTTGTTTTTAGGGTTTCGTTTGATCCTGTTAGGGTTTTGTTGAAATCTTCTAAACATATTAAATCTTGGCTTGATCTTGTTGTAGGAAAACTTGAATCCATAAGGATTAGAAGTCGATTTTGGATTAAGGTTAGAGAGTCGGTTTGTTGTGTTTTGGCTGGGCCGATCATTTCCATTTACATAGAAATCACCTAATATATAAACTTCGATTCCTTGTATCCACTTTCATGGCGTAATCTTTCACACGAGTTTTCGTTGTTTTTGTTAGGTGTTCTTTATTGTTATAAGCGAACATATCCATATAAGGGTTCAGATCCATCATAAACTTAACACGTCTCTCTACACAGTCAGATCACCAGCATTGTATTCACATACATCACAGAGTGGGTATGAATTTGCTGTTGGCAACAACCCTAGCGACATCTCCTAAAAACCCTAATTTTTTAGGAGTTCAATATACCAAGCTCACATCTATTATTAGGTTAGCAGGCAGTCTATGGTTTCCAGTGAACTAGGTGGATACTAATTGTTTCAATAACTCTTTTCACAGGGTCAGATGCGTCGCCATTCACGCATGCGAGTTCTTACTGGGTTTGCTGCTAGTTGTTAGTGTGGCTGTGGTCAGTATAGACAAAAAGAGAATACAAAGTTTCACACACACATCGTAAAACAAAACTAGTAAGAAAGAGTTGTTGATAACAACGATTTTGGTGGTGATCGGCGGGTACAAGTATAGCGAGAATCATTGCTAGCGCGAAGCGTTAAAAACATAAGATGGTAAAAATCCAGGGCAAAGCATGGACAACCAATGAAAGGCTCGTCGTTGTGTCCTTAACACACTTGGATGTAATGAAGGAACACATGCGTACGTGGAGATGTGCGCTTGGCTGATGATGTTGTTGAGCAGGCTCCACATACTGGTGAACGATCAATACTCGCTAATCAGCAGGTGTGTATAGATCGTGAGCCTGTGAATCGTCCTGATTTGGGGCCTAGGAATACCATGGTGAGTGATACTAGTCGCTACATAAACGTTGTACCGATCGAACTGAATAACAATCCTTGGACATTTGACATCATCATGACCTAAAGGCTGTACACATCTGACACTAGAGTATAAACAGCACATGTTTTGTTAATACATTGTACGGTTTTCCTGTTGGTAAAAAGCTAGCGTTCCCCATGGTGGAAAACTATGTTAAACATGCGTGGGTTAAATTCGGGCTGAAACGATCCCATGATGCATTGTGGCTCTTTTATGTTTCAATTCGAATCTAAATCTGGCATGGAAAAGGTGTTGGAGAGTGGTCCTTGGCGAATTCAATTAGTTCCGTTTGTATTGAAAATTTGGAAGCCGAATACACTTAATTTGAAGGAAAATGTGTCATGTGTGCCGTTATGGGTGAAAATGCATAATGTGCCTATTGTTGCGTATTCGAAGGTGGGACTTGACTTGATTTCTGCCAAGGTGGGAAAACTTATGAGGCTTGATGCGCATACCAATTTCATATGTCTCAATTCGTGGGGGCGTAGTGAGTATGCAAGAGCCCTTGTGGAAGTGTCAGCTGAAGTGCCTCTTGTGGATTCGGTTGATCTTGATATCCCTCTCGAGGATGGGAAAGGATACACTACGGTTAAAATTCGTATTGAATATGAATGGCAGCCTCCAAGATGTGGTACTTGTAAAATTTTTGATCATTTGGAGAGTGTGTGTCCTAGAAAACGAATGGCTGGTCCTGTGGTGAAATGTGTTAAGCATGCTGATGTGAAGAAGGATAAGCGACCTATGCATGCCATAGGTAATAAGGATAAGGGTAAACAGGTTAGTACGCAGCGTTATATTAAAGGATATCGTGTTAATATTCCTAAGACAAAGCTTGTTTACCGTGCGGTGGTTAAGCCGCAAAGTGATAATCATGTTACTAGTAACATGGAGCAGTCCTTGGATACAACTAAGCAGCCTTCTCCATCTGATTCTTCAAAGAATGGTATGACTTATATTAATGATGATCTTAGCTTTGATGAATTAAGAAATTTCGTTAATCAAAAGGCGGAAGAGGAGTCGGTAATTGAGTTTATTGGTAATAATACTAATGATGGTTGTACTTTGAGGGGAAAACAAGATGATAAGATTTCTTCTAAGAAACCTAGCTCATCTTTGGAAGTTATTAATGAAGATTCTAATACGGATGTGGATGAATTTCTCTTACCTGATATTGGTATTTCTTATTCAAGCATCATCGTTTGGTGTGGGCCAATCATTGGAAAAAGAATGCTGAATGCTTAGATGAGATTAAGAAGAATCAATTTGAGAATATCCAAGCTCATATTAAGTAACATGTGATCAATTTGACTCAAGGTTAAAGGTCGAGGTAAGGAACTAGTGTGTTTCCCGATTCAATAGAACGTATGTCGTTCTTATGTAGTGGAAAGGGTTGAAAGCAAATAATGGTTTGTTTTTGCCTTGTTATTTTGCCTATGATAACGGCCGTGATGAGGGATATTATCACCCTCACCCGTTGTTACGTTAAACGCTTTTTGGTGTAGCATATTTACCGGGGTAATTGATTCCCTTTTACCCAAAAAAAAATAAATAAAAACCATCATCAATATAATGCTCTCAAATTGAGCATTATCATAATAAGTTCCTAAATCAAAGATTCAAAACTTGCCTTTGTGTCACTTGTGAAGTACGGCTCACCTTTAAAAGATTAACAAGCTAAAGAGGATATAAGTGAGGTTGTTATCCGAGACTACGACCCGAAAGGAGAAGGTTTTTATAGCATTTCAGCGCCTTATTTTCTTTCCTTTTAGCTTATTGTGTCCAAAAGCTCCAAGCAGTTTTAGCTTTGTTCATTTAGTTAAGTTTAAGCAAATCTGTCACTTTTTCATTAGCTTATTTCTAGCTTATGTGTAGGATTTACAAAAAGTTTCTTTTTTAAAGTTTGTTATTTTAGCTTATTTATTAGCTTTTTAAAAAAAAGAAAACAAAAAAAATGTTGTGTAAAAAAGAGAGGTCACATGGGTCGAACATGTGACCTCCCCTTTATATACCAAGCATATTTAACACACACACCTCAACCACTGCCCTTGGGACTTTTCACCTGTCATACCTTGCAACATTAAATACTTAACCCTTGTTTTAGTCATTTATCTTATCAGCCTATTTTAGCTTAATACCCGCTTATTCAAATAAGTTGGTAACTCCGTTTCATTTTTCTTAAATTCAGCATTGTTCAAAGTACTTTTTGTAATTTTTTAGATTTTTTTATAAATAATTTAGTATTTTTAATATTTAATTTAGATAAAAACTTTTTTTTATTCATAATAAATTAACTAAAAGTCAAAAAAATATAATTCTTTTTAAAAAAAATTTCTTTTATCATTTAGGACTGTTAAAAATTAAATTTGCGTTTGTAGGGTTAAAATTTAATAATTTAGGTTTTTAAAGAACGGGTTTTGAATCCCGTTAACGTTTTTCGTGTTTAGGCTTTAATTGCTTTCGTTTTTAGTTTGCCTTTACTTGTTTTTGCATATTATTAGTAGAAATAAAAAACCAAACCCAACTTGTGATATTCAATCACTATTCCAAAAACCGATTCTCAATTTTTAATTCACGCCTCGTCGGGACACGACCCGGAAAGGTTTTTTTTGGGATATTACTTTGGTCAAAAGTAATTATCCTTCTAAAATCCTCGTGGAATACTTATTATTGATATTATCCTAATATATATTTATACTATATATTTATTATATATATATATATATATTAAAAGATTGTTACCAATTTTTGGCG
Organism: Tanacetum coccineum; assembly: GCA_026074375.1. Taxonomy (NCBI): domain Eukaryota; kingdom Viridiplantae; phylum Streptophyta; class Magnoliopsida; order Asterales; family Asteraceae; genus Tanacetum; species Tanacetum coccineum. The sequence goes on along the minus strand of BQNB010022605.1, from coordinate 16,407 downwards.
CCACTGCCGGGGAGGTTGTGAAACGATCATCGTGTTTCGTTTGAAGATTAGTGTTTGAAGACCCTTCCCCGTGAAGTTATCGCTTTCTTTTGTGAATATTAAGTAATCAAAAATACCAACAACAAAAACAACCGTTGTGTCACTTGTGATTTCGGCTCACCTTTAGATTACAAACTATAAGAGAGGTATAAGGAGGGTCGATCCTACGAACTTCGACCCGAAAGGAGAAGGTTTTTAATAGCTTCGTGCTTACCCGCTCCTCCGCTTCTTTGTGCGTTTTCTAGAGAGCTACCGTACACTTGTTCGATTATCGGTCCCAAAAATATTTTCTTGTTTAAGATACATAAAAATCCAAAAATATTCTTCTCAACCTCATTTTGTTTAATTCGTTATCCCTCTTTAATTCTATCATCATGTATGGATTTAAAGAATGCTCATCTTGTGGAGCTTTGTATAATAAAAAACATTGTTGTTCAAATGTGAATTTCGTAGACAAGTTTGTTCATGATCCTAATAAAACACCCGACTCGTCTCAACGACCCCCTCATAATTGTCCCAAGTATGGAAACCTGGTTGATGGTCTATATTGTCGACAATGTGCTCTATTACGAAAGAAATTGGAGGATGTTTGGTTTATAATTTGTGATGAAAATGAAATTTTCCAAGACTTTCTAAACACTTCCGAGTCATCCAATGACAATACTAACGTTGTTAATGCACCTCAAAAGCCATTCGTCTTCAATCAGGACCCCGGTGAAAATTCTTCACAAAGTCCTCCACATATTGACCACCATTGTTGTTACGGGTGTGGTGATTCGTTAGATGGTATCTTTTGTCAACGATGTATTTGTGAGTCATGTGGGAACGGTGCTCATTATGGCTATAATTGTCCACCGAAAGTTCTGATTATCTCTAATCCAGAACCATGCTACAATCAAAACGTTGATGAGTTCCCACAAACTTTGCCAAGTCTTCATCCGACATGCTATTCTAGAGATGAAAATTCATTCACTTATGATTTTAATCTTAATTTTGTGGATGATTCTCCTAACCCCCCTCCACAACCCCCGGCGTATTCTTATGAGTTTTTTGGGAACGATTGTAACACCCCCAAAATGGGTCGCAGTGGAATAAGGGTCCGGGGCGTGTTACTTCTCAGATCAATAGCACAAGATATATAAGAACGACAAAAAGTCGTTTAAAATGATCAATGTTTTCAACAACAATATATTTGTTGTACCCGCTGTGGGGGCCCACATGAGACTTTCAATAGTCAACGAGAAATATTACGAAACCTAAACGTGTTTATGATTCTAATTATTCAGTTTTGACCAAATTGAACCCCCTAAATTGCCCATCATTCATCAACCAATTCGGAGAAAACTTCTACTGAATTCGCTAGCCAAGAGGAAACGAGCAGCTAACCTTAATACTCAACCTATGCAGTATTCCGTCGTTTCATCAACTCCTCAAGAAGAAACAATTTGGAATTTTTGCCAAGATAAAAGAAACCTAATTAACTCTGTGCAAACTTTCTTAGAAAGTTTTAATCGATTTTTCTTTTATGAACACCAAAGGTTGTATCACTACCATGGGATACAATTTTTGAAATAGAGCATGCTTTTGAAGACAAGCATATCAACCAGAGGATAACAAAAGTTTTTCAGTAAACTTCTTAAATGATGTCAAAATATTCATTAGGACTTGGCTGAGTAATTAAATACTCCGAGTTGGAATCCGTCCTATCATCGTACTAGAGTGATGATGATAACGAGGACTAATACCATATCCAATCACACCCACTTATCAACCGTGAGCCCTTGACTCTCTCATAATGGAGGATGACATCTTACCTATCGGCAACGAAATCGACGAAGTAATAAAGTCGTAGTGTTGAGACCTTGTCCCAATCCCAAGTGAGTTCCAGGTATTCCCGACATATGTGATGGATGTGCCCTTTGTGATAATTCCTGCCCTTAACATTTCAAAAGATCAATTTGAGTGTGTTTCTCCGATTCTAACGATGATTCAACTTCGATTGGATGACGATTACTCTTCTCTAATGACACATACAATTATGTTGAGGCATTCACCTATTGGATTCTGATATTCGAGTCACTTAGAGGTTGGAGATTGTTACTCGAGAAGTTGGAAGAGATTGATACTGTAATATACAAACAATCAAAGATGATATTCTCGAGAAAATTGTTAGAATTGAACTATCTTCTTGATTCTAAGATCAAAAAGCATTAAAAGATAATCCAACTCCATCTTCCGATTTTCGTAGACCAAGGTCTTCCTCCACATCTCTTAACTTTAATTTCTTGAGGAGACTCACACCTTTGATAATTCTTTACCGAATCTGAAACTTTTTAGCTTAATCTGAAGAGATTAGTAGTGGACAGCCCCACTTCTATTTGGATTTATCTCTCAGATTATGAAGCATTCTTTTGGATAGTGAACCTGATATTGGGAATTTCACTATGAATGTGGTGGAGGATATTTTTGATAATCCAACAAGAGAACTAAGAGTTCATGTGCCTAATGTTTCTTATTTTTGTTTATTGTTATTTTTTAAATATTCTTATTCTGTGTGAGTTCTTATTTGTATTTATAGTTTTGTGTTTTTCGTTATTTAAATTTTGTTTATTTATGTAGATGTGATTGTGGGAAGGGTTTTTGATATGTATTATTAGATTATATTCTATTTTTTTTTTATTTAAAAATTCTTATTTTTTGAATGTGTATTTTGGTTATTATCTAGTTGTTATTTCTTATTTATTATTATATTTTTAATTTATAATAAATATTCTTAACTGTTATACCCACCCATCCCACCCTTCATCTGGAATTAGATTTCACTCTTCTATAGTGATTCCTCCGGATCTAGACTTGTAGTTATATCTTTCCTTCTGGAACTAGAAAACAAGATTTTTTCGATCCGGGGATCATCATTGAAGTCTATCCAGAAATTTCTATCACAGGATGAACTTAACTATCTCATTCATCCGGTAATCCCCTAATCTTCTCCAGTGATTGACACCTTTCTTTCCATTTTTATCTAAAAATGAGGACAAAGTTGTCAATTCTGGTATTCTTGCTGCAGATAAGAGAAATCTCCTCATCCCTCATCTCATCGGGGCTTGAGAGCTTTTAATGAAAGCCCGATGATGATCTCTGGAGAGGACACTCTTAACTTGGATGTTTCGTATCTCCATTTCTATCCCCCTTGACCAGCTCAAGTATGGGGGATCAGGTCAAGCTAAGTGGACCTAACAAGCGCTTCGATGGGGGTAAACCCATGCTTATCCTTTATTTTATTAATGAATAAATGTGATTCTTGGAGCTCCCTCTACCTTCCTCGTGTTTTGTAATTTTGTGTTTATGTCCAGTTTCCCGATCGTGATTTTATCGACAACGTTTTTCTTTTGCATACTTAATAAACGGCCCTTAGATTTACGTAGAGACCTTCGTAAAACACATTTGAGGACAATGTTCATGTTCTAGTATGGTGGGGGGGGATTCTATCGTTTGCGAGATTTTGCCTTGAAGTACAAGCCGTTGTTTAATTCGCGAATCCCGTTTTTACCACCAAAATACCAAAAAAAAAGAAAAAATTTCAAAAATTTCAAAAACAAAATAAGTGTTTTTGTTCACAATTTGACTTTCTGCTTGGAAATAAGAATAAATTTAACTCGATCGAGCGTGTTGAGACTCTAACTGTTCTCTTAACTTATAGACTAAGCATTCACGATCTTTTTTATAAAGATTTAAATTTGCGAAGAGATAAAGAAATAACAGAGATAATTATGAGTAGATGCTAAACAAGGATTAGTTGGAAATTTTTAAGAGCTTATCAAGTGGAGTTTGTGGTCTTTTCCTCTCCATTAGCTCTAGACCACTAATAAATACGGGCTCTTTTCGAAAATTTAAAACTATACATCAACAATTTTGAGTATGGAGATGATATCAAAATTTTAGTTCAAATGCTACTTTAAACGGTTAAATATTTCTAAAAAGAAATTGTTCTCTATATCTTATGGTAATATAAATAAAAAAAGAGGAAAAAATAAAAAAAAGGAGTACTAATTAAAACTAGGCTAATAAAAAGTTTACTGCATCTTGCCGGCTCACAACCGATGTTGCAGTCTCTAAATAAGCACATGTAATTATCAGAGACTGTAAAAGTTGCTGCATCTTCGGCTCACAACCGAATGTTTGGTAGCCTTCTAAAAGGTCTAGGATTTCATTAGTTTAATGGATGTGTAATTATATTACGTGTAGTAATCGTGAATTAATAAATATAGGAAAAACTCCCCTTTTCTAAATTTAAATATGCTTTTAACTAAACTATTACATTTTAAGTTGTAATTTTATGTCATATACTGGAAATCCCAGGTGTTGAAAACGAAAGTCTGTGAGTCACGATACTAGTCTTTGTGGGGGTTGTCAAAAGCCTGTGTCACTTAACCGCAAGGTTTGGAGATGTCAAGACGAAATCGTTACATTGGATATCTCGCCTTCAAACTATTAGCTTTTGGGTGAGACGTGACGCATAGAAATTTTTTTTTTTGCAAAACATTGATCTATGGTTGAAATTCGAAATAAGCACACTAACATAATATAAATAATTGTTGGGAGCGAAAAGTTTCACAAGGTACAAGTATGAGTAGTGTTAGCATCTTAACTTATATTTAACGGTGATTTTGTTATTTAAGCTTGGTTTGAGGAACAATTGAAAAGGTCGTGAACGATGACTCTTTATCCTTTTGGGCATTTTAAGGATTGCTGAAATGCGTCTTGTTCTATGATCCCTACGTTTCTGAAAATAACTAAAGTCCAACATGTAGTTTAGTTTTAGTTATTCCCCCCCCCACTTAAAAAGAAAAAGTACAAAACAATGAAAAAAGAAAAAAAACACAAAAATATCGCGTGTCGAGATATGTGAAATTTAAAAATGGTCAAAACGGGGATTTTCAAGGAGCGCATATTGATCTTAATTCCCCTTGATGAACACTTTAGCGACTTTTTCAAGGTAATTAGTCGATGGGGGATTGAATTCCTTGGTTTTCTTAAGTGTTTACTTATAGCATTGTGTGAGGACACGACAATATCTAGAGTAATATGGGGGGGGGGGGGGGGGGGGGGAGGAATGGGGAATTTTTTTGTATGTGCTAATTACACATACCATTTTACCTAGCAAACGGACTTAAAAGACCATTAAACATACAAAAATACATTGTAATATGATGTCGTTTTGGCATTAATTGTGCAGGAAATGGAAAAAAATTATTCGACAAAAAGAACAAAGACCTGAGAAAAAAAAAAGGACAAAAACCGAGCACGGAAAATTGGAAAAGACGCAAACAGGCAAGTCAACAAGTCAAAGACAAACCGACATCGAAGAAATACTTAGTGGGCCGCCACCCCACACCCTCTAATGCGGACCGGGTCAGAGCCCATTATTGTATTTAAAAGAAGCATAAAAAGCCTATCTGCCACATTGGGCCCTAAAAGCCCAAATCTGTCCAAACCATAAAACAAGTCCAACGGCTTTACGCTGCCAACATAACGAGCTGTGTATATAGAGACTCTGGTTAAGTCCTATTGAGAGCAACCCATGGTCCTTATTGTTGGGAATTAAACACTTCACAGTTAGTACTGCCAAGCCAACAATTAGTACTGTTAGAAGAAAATAGTTAGTACTGCTCAAGCTTACAACTGCCAGTACTAAATCAGTCAGTTAATACTGCTAGAGTAAGTTAGTATTGCCTGTACTAACTTAAGACTATTGAAGAACTTACTACTGCTGGTTATAGAGTTACTACTGCTGTTGGTGAGAAAGTTAATGCTGCTGAAAGTCTTCTTGTTGTTTCAACTAAAGTTAATGTTGAAGTTAATGCTAATTGACTGAAGTTAATGCTGTTTCAACTAAAGTTAATGCTAATTGACTGAAGTTAATGCTGATTAGTCAAATAAAAGACTAAGTCTTAATCTTATGCGATTAGACAGAAATTAGATGTTGATTGCGTAATTTGACTAAAGACGTAGCGAAAGTATTTAATTTTTAGTCATAGTAATTAATATATTTGTGACTAAGAAAGCCTAGAGAAATAATGTGAGCTCAATTTGAAGATTGGGTAGTCATGATGGAATGAGGAGAGAATGAATGGATGAGCCTAACCCGAAGGTTAATAGAAACTGTCATACCTACTGCTACTATAAGAGTTTGTTAAACCTAAAAAACCAGATTAGGAGGTCAGTTAGGTATCACGATGTACAGGTCACAAAGACCTAAGAGAATACTAAAGGAATTCTAGAATGGCAAAAATCCAATCAATTAGGAGTAACTTTGTTTTTAAATAACAAGGCATGTTTATCTGTGGAAGTTTTTATCACATTCAATATAGCTGTCTCTAAAACCTACCAATCCAGTGCACACCAAACATATGGCCTCCAATAGAGCAGTCTTAAGAAGACTGGCCTAAAATCTGACTTAATACTGCAAGGCCTATTAATACTGTATAGTCTGTTTCAACAGCTGGTAGACATTTAGTTAACTGCTAGGTCCCTATTTAATACGTTAGGCCTTCTTATACGGCTCACCCCAATCACAATTCATTGTGCTAGGACCAAAGCACATATTTTCAAAATCAAGCACAATAACTGTTCACAGGCCCTTTTACAAGAGAAACATCATTAACAAAAAGGCGTGCGTTTAATCAAGGTTTTAAGTTGATGTTAGCTCAGCATGTTGGGTGCTGGATGCCAAAGAACAGAGTAGGTAGATCATGTATCCAAAAACAGCATGAGCATCCAGTTTACTTTGAAAAGAGATTAGATAACATTGATGCCCAGTAAGATTCAAGCTGATGATGGCTTGGGTTCCCATTAAGAAAGATGATTTTGAGGAGTCCTACCAAACCGGTGAGGAATATGAAAAAGTATTACGAGATCACTTTGGTTCAGATGGATGCACAGACTCAGGGGAGGCAAGAGTGCAGCAAAGAAAAAGAAGAATCCAAAGAAGAGTGCAGTAAAAGCAGAAAGCCCAAGAGAAAAAGTGTTTGGAAGAATCCTCTACACAGAAACAATACAAGAAACAAAAAGGAGAAAATGAAGGTTTAATTCAAGAAACTTGATGATTTGGAGGTAAATCACAAGTTTAGGGGAGGATTGTTGGGAATTAAACACTACAGAGTTAGTACTGCCAAGCCAACAGTTAGTACTGTTAGAAGAAAATAGTTAGTACTGCTCAAGCTTACAACTGCCAGTACTAATAGATAGTTAATACAGCTAGAGTAAGTAAGTCTACTCCTGTACTAATTTAAGACTATTGAAGAGAACTTACTAACCTGCTTTTTATAAGTTCTACTGTTGTTCAAGATGACTGCTTTTGGTTCAGAGAAGCATTTAATGCTGCAGACAGACTCTTGTTGTTTTCAACTGAAGTTAATTTTGTTTCAACTGAATTTAATGCTAAATGACTGAAAGTTATAAATGCTGTTTTTCAACAAGTTAATGCTCAATTGACTGAAGATTCTAATGCTGATGTAGTCCAAATACGGAAGACTGAAGTTAATGTGATTGAAGAAAATTAATGTTGATTGAGAATTTGACTAAATACTTAGGAAAGTATTTAATATTTAGTCATTGTATTTAATATATTTGACTAAATATTTAGGAAAGTATTGTAAGCTCATTAGGACTCCTTGGTGTATAAAAGGAGATCCTAGGGCATCTAGTTTACAAATCTCACTCATCTCATTCATCTCATTATCATACACATACCTACACAGCATCTCATTGTAATAGCTTCAAGGTTGTAACCCCAGTACTAGGTCAAGAGTACTCGTATTGTTGTTTATCAATAATATTGAAGCGTTTGGTTGTATCTTGTGTTCATAATTACTGTTTCATTGATATATACTTCTAGAGTATTGAAGTGTAGATTCCGCATACACTTTGATATACAAACAAAGTCTCATCTATTGACTGAAGTTAATGCTGATTAGTCAAATAGAAGACTGAAGTTAATGATGATTGAAGAAATTAATGTTGTTTAACACCCCTAATTTTCACGCAGCGGAATATACAACGAATGGGTTGTATAATATATATACAATTATGCATAAAGATATAGAAAATCGACACGAAAAGAGATACGTCTTTAAAAACCAGTTGTTCCCCATTAAAGCAGTTTAACAGAGATAATTAAACAAGCGAACCCACATGAATCGGTCACCAAAAATTCATAACCTAAGTTTATCCCAATCATGGCTCATAGTAGATAAAATGGAACAAAATACAATTTACAATTAAAACTCAAGCGCAACTCTCGTACACAGCATCCATCCCCTTGACTTTCTGAGATACACATGCTTAAAAAGTCAACAAAAAAGTAGAGTGAATCCATAGCGTTTTTGTGAAGGACATAAAAGAGAACACAGTTTTGTTCACATACGTGTGACATTGTATGAACGTACAAGGCAATTAATCACGTTTCTATTGCAATAAGCTCATGACACCGAAGCCTTGACGTTAACACATATCTTGTATGTAAATCATGTTGCCCCATAACTAGGTATTATTGCCATATACCTCACTTCTAAATACAACTTGTCCGTTGAACTTAGGTGCTCGAAAGGATTCGATCAACCCCCGGACAGGCTGTCAAACCCAATAGAGCTACTCTACTTGTACTAGCGCTTACCAACTTAAAGGTAACTTAACCGATTCATGAAGTGGGTCTTCTATGGCAATAGCTACTTATGCAATACTCTCATATTCGGGTCCCGCGCCAATACCATAAGTTTCTTGGCTCAGTTATATAAAACAATCATGTCACTCCCTCGCGCGGGGTTTATAAATACAGTTTAAAAATTGAGAAAAGCGAGGGCAATGAACTCACCGTAAAGAACGTTAATCAGAAGTAATTATGAGTCTTGAATGAGCGGGGAAGTACTCTTTATTCTAGCACCACCCTACAAATACGTGACGCGATTTTAGTACGTATAAGTATAATACGTAAAATTAAGCATGTGATCATGAGATGTGTTTCCAAGATAAGTATGGCATTCCACTAGGACTTTCCCAAGTCCTTTTTAATCCCAAATTGACTTGTGACCTGGTCTTATAGGCAAATGAACATCTACTAAGTTTCGACTTCTAACTTTTATTTTATCACGGTGTACTATACGTTTTTAAAATTTTAAACTAGACGTAAAAACTTGATTTCTGATTTTAACTTGCCTTCATGGACTCATATCTCCTAGCTCACAAATGTCATATAATGTGAGGCTTGCACCCCTTGAACACTATTGTGTCTAGTTTCCCCAGAAATGTAAGTCTCATAGTTTACAAAGTTCGTCACTATGGTGAATAGACCATTTTACACCCAGGTTGTCCAAAACAGAAAGTTTCAAAAATATTTAACCCATTTCCTAAAATGGCAACTAAGATCCCAAACCAAGATAGAAATGAAGGTGAGGTCAAAGGCTTTGGTTTCCTTATGATGTCTACGACTGACCCAATCAAAAATATCTATTAATGTATGGCAAAAATTAGAGCTTAACTCGTATTCCAATCATATGTCAGACTTTGACCTATTTTCCTAGTTTTGGCCAAACTCACTCATCCCAAGGATTGGTTGAGCAGCCAACTTTCTATGATGTAAGACATGTATCATTCCAAAAATAATTTAATCATAGTTCTCCAGCCAAATACTTTAGATAATCACACGTTTTGCTACTGTTTTCAAAACAGTCCCAATATTTCAACTTAAAACCTTTTTAAACATCATTTTACTTCATCTAAGACCTAACCCAATGCCATAACTAAATGAAAACACTCTCAAGAACATAATCACATATATATTCAGAACTTAAACATCCATTTTCATGGATTAAAATTAAAGAAAACAAGAAATAAAAAGGTAGGACTAATAAAAGAAAGATTAGGGCTTACAAAATGAAAGATTAAGGCTAGTGAATCAAACACCAAATACTCCTTTCTTGTGTTGGCTGAATTCGAACCAAAGTAACACAAGGTTAACTAGCTTCTAATCCTCCTCTAAGGTTGTTAATACTCTTCCAACAAAACCCCAATCAAAACCCTCAAGAAAACCTCAATAAACAAGCCCTAACTTCTTCAAATCTTCAAGGAATTGCACCAAACTTTGCAAGAGGCCTTAGGATGGTGTTGTGATGCCTAAAAGGAGTAGAAAAATTTTGTATGATGGTGGTGGTGATGAGGCTATTTTCGGCAGCAATGGGGCAAAGAAAAAGATGGAGAAAAGATTTGAAAATGGGAGAAATGAAAGGTTTGCATGAATGGGGAAATGGAAATGATGGTGTTATAGGAAGTGTAAAAAAAAATTAAAGAGTTTGTGTGTGGGTTTGGGTAAACCGGCCTAGGCCTTGGGTTTATAAAAAAAATATTTTTTTTTGATTTTTATTTGTGTTGTATTTAGTTTAAAGTGTGTAAGGTTAATTAAGAAAAGGTAAGGTGTTAAGGTAAAAACGCGAGTTTTAGCAAGAAATTTACGTAAACGCGAAACACAACGGAAAATGAAAATGAGGAAAATTATAATCATCGGGGAATATTATGAGATTATTAAATCACTTAAGATGCGAAGACGGAATAGATTTCTAAATACGGCTCACGCAAAGCTAAGAACGGAAAATTCTTACTAAATCGGGTAAACGTAAAATTAATAACTCGCTTAAAAATGAAAATAGAAATAAAGCTCGGAGTAAATAGTGACCTTAAATACGGAATGTTACATCCTCCCCTCCTTAAGGGAGCGCCGTCCCGGTGCTCGATTCCTCAATCTTGTCTTCTTATTACTCGAGAAAAGATGAGGGTAATTTCTTTTGAAGAAATCTTCTCTCTCACCAAGAGTATATTCCGACCTCGTCGGATTCATCGTACTTTGACAATAGTGAAATCTCAACTTGCTGAGCTGCTCACTTCGCGGTCATGATTTCGACTGGTTCCTCGATAAAGTGCAATTTGTCATCAAGTTGGATCTCTTCAAGAGGGATAACCAAGTTTTCATCCGCTAGACATTTCTTGAGATTCGAAACATGGAAGGAGTTTATGATTTTTCCCCCACCACGGAGTTTATCCATGGAAGCTCCAACCTTGTATAGCCACGGGACCAATTCTTTCTATGATTTTGAATGGCCCAATGTACCGTGGACTCAGCTTACCACGTTTCCCAAAGCGAATTACGCCCTTCCAAGGCGATACCTTTAACATGACCATGTCACCCACTTGAAATTCCATCGGTTTGCGTCTAACATCCGCATAACTTTTCTGGCGGCTTCGAGCAGTCAACAACCGATTTTTAATCTGCACTATCTTCTCAGTTGTCTCCCGTATCATTTCTGGACCTGTGAGTTGGCTATCTCCAACCTCACTCTAGCAAACTGGCGATCTACACTTTCGCCCATATAAAGCTTCAAATGGTGCAGCCTTAATGCTCGCATGATAACTGTTATTGTAGGAGAATTCGACTAACGGTAAGTGTCGATCCCAACTACTACCAAAATCAATTACGCATGCTCGCAACATGTCCTCCAGCGTCTGAATAGTTCTCTCACTTGACCAATCAGTCTCGGGTGAAACAGTGCATATATCCAGTTGGGTCTTTTCCCATCGCTTTCTGCAGTGTATTCCAAAATCTTGATGTAAAACAACCTGCTCTTATCCGAGATAATTGACTGTAGCACGCCATGATTACATACAATTTCTTTAAGTATAATGGTGCGAGTTTTCTCTATGTATGTCAGTCTTCTCATCGGTAAGAAAATGAGCAGATTTTGGTTAATCGGTCAACAATAACCCAAATGGAGTCATAACCACTTGGCGTTCTTGGAAGTCCTGAGACGAAATCCATGTTTTAATTTCTGTCCACTTCCACTCTAGGATTTCAGGTTGTTGAAGTAGACCGGATGGCTTTTGGTGCTCAGCCTTAACCTTGGCACAGGTCAGACATTTACTGACATAGGTGGCGATCTCGGCTTTCATGTTCGGCACATAGAGCTCTTTAAGTCTGATACAGATCTTGTTTGACCCTGGGATGAATGAATATTTGAGATTTGTACATCCATGCATATCAAATCCCGTAATCCTCCAAACAACGGTAACCAAATTCGCCCTTCAAAGCATGGATTCCCATCAGAACGGTCCTCAAATATCGGACTTAATCACCTTCCAAGATTTTTTAGCCTTCCATGTTTTCCTCTTCATTGCATCAGTCTGAGCGTTGAGTATTCTCTCAGGTAAATTGGTGTGTACCGCATATACCAAAGAGTCTAACCCTTATTGGTCTCTGTCCTTTCGACTCAGGCGTCAGACCACTACGTTGCCTTGCCCAGAGATGAAACGGATTTTCGCAATCATAGTCACTACAAAAGTTCAATCCATCGTGCGCTGTCTCATGTTTGAGTTCTTTTCTGATCCAGAATTATGTAGACTCTTATAGATCTTTGTACACAGTACACTATAGTACCATACAAATAATTGTCTCCAGAGTCTAAGTGCAAACACTACATTCACCCAGTTCTAAAATCATGGGTCTTGTAGTTTTTCCTCATGTTTCTTCAGTTGTCGAGAGGCATATGCTATCACCTTTTCCCTCTGCATTAGAACAGCTCCAAAACCTTTGTGTGACGCATCGCAGTATACAACGAAGTTTTCAGTTCCCTCAGGTAATGCTAGGATAGGAGCGGAACATAACTTCTGCTATCTCACAGTTTGATGCCTCATCTTCTTCGTACTCCATTCATACTTTTTGGTTCCTATTCTCGTCAATATTAGTTAAGGCATGGAAATTAACGAAAAACCTCGATGAATCTTCGTAATATCCGGCTAAGCCTAAAAATTTGTCAGACGTCTTTCGGTGAACTTGAGCTCTCGGTGCAGACCAATTTCGGATAGCCTCAACCTTCGCAGGATCCACGTGAACACCTTTATTGTTGATCACGTGACCGAGAAATTGCACCGACTCAAGCCAAAAATCGCACTTCGAGAATTTGGCGTACAGTTGCTCATTCTTGAGTAACTCTAAAATGATCTTCAGATGTTTTTCGTGCTCTTCTTTATTCTTGGAGTAGATAAGTAGTCATGCAATGACACGATTCCACAAATATTATTGAGAGTTAAGGCTTTGCACGACTCGGATTCATTAGATCCATGGATCGCAAGAGCATTGGTTAGACCAAACGCAATACTTGAAAATCTAGTGACCGTACCTAGTCCGAAAAGCAGTAATAGGAATGTCTTCTTCTCTAATTCGGAGTTGGTGATAACCAGACCGCAGATCGATCTTTGAGTACACGCTGGAACCTTGAAGTTGATCGAACAGGTCGTCAATCCTCGGAAGTGGATACCGATTCTTGACTGTCAACTTATTTAGCTCGCGATAATCGATGCACATACGGAATGATCCCGTCTTCTCATAACAAAAAAACTGGAGCTCCCCCCTAGTGACTAGCACGGACGAATAACACCCTTTTTCTGATAGCTCTTGCAACTGGTCCGCCAATTCCTTCAGCTCGGATGGTGCCAATCGGTACGGGGCTCGTGCAACAGGTGCAGCACCCGGTACAAGTTCAATTTTAAATTCTACTTGCCGAGGTGGTGGGAGTCCCGGTAAGTCGTCAGGAAACACCTCGGGGAAATCTCGAATCACCGGTACATCTTCCAAACGTTTCTCCTTGTTCCTTTCTCGGTTACATATGCCACGAACAACTAGATGTCTCGTTCGATGTATTTTGTGCCATAATGCAGGATATTATCTCAATCGGGAAGTACTACGTCTGCCTCAACTATCAGCGTCCTGTTCTTGACGGGTATATGCACTACGTTCGTGCCACATACAATAAATGGCATCTTGAAATCAAACTAACCAATCTATCCAATAACTACTCAAAAGTGTCCACGCTCAATAGCATAAGGTCAATTTAAAAAGTGGTTAATAAGTTCAGGTATCCACCCTCTCAAGGATAGTATTTAGTACTAGCGACCGTCCATCAGCCGAATTCTACTTCAAAAGCGTAGTGTCCATCTATCTGGATTAATGTCTATCAAGTGACTAAAACTAGTGTTCACGAAGCTTTTGTCAGATCCTGAGTCAAATAATATAGTTGCATAACGATTGTTGAGTAGAAACGTACCCGTAACCCACATAGGACTTCTGATTCTCAGCATCACTAATCACGTAAAGCCCGACATCGAGCTTCCTCAACTTGTAGATTCCCCTTTTCTTTGGACAATATGTTTCCTTGGTTGTCCCCTTATTCTCCATAATCCATAACACGACACTGGTGTGTTCGCGGCGGTAGACACCTCTAGCTAAAGCCTCTTGCCTTACAATCTCGTGCCATGTGGCCTCGCCTTTCCACAGTTGTTACATACTACCTTGCAATAACCAAAGTGATGCTTTCCCACAACGATTACAGAGCGGTTTGTTTCCACATACCCACCTTGCCAGCCAGGGCGGTGTCATTGCTCCGCATTCCCCTGCTTTATTGATGTCTTCTGGTTATGGCGGGTGTTTGTCCCCTATTGTTGTATTATTGTTGTTACCGTTAGTTACCACTTTTGCGCTTTCCCATTTCCTTTATTGCCCTAGGCAATCTTTTCTATTCGAGCTGAGCTTTTGTTCCATCAAGGCATAGTGCCCATCCAACCACTACACAGCTATCATACTCAGGCATAGAGGGTTTTGGATCCAAATAACTTGTATCCCTTTAATGTATTCAAGTTAGTCCCCGGATATAAGCTTCGATTTCTCTGCGTTCATCTCGGGCATTTCCCGAACAGTTAAACAACTATGAAAGCGCTTAGTATAAGCAGTTATGTCAAACTCCTTAACCTTCAAATTCCACAGTTCGTGCTCCATTCGCTGCACTTCCTCAATGGGGCAAAATTCCTCTGTCATTAACCTTCTCATTTCAGTCCAACCGATCTGATTTGCAGCTTCTAATCCCATCGTTGCAACCTGGGAATTCCACCACGTCAAGGCACGCCCTTGAAGTGTGGCAGCAGCAAATTTGACCTTTCGCGAGCTCAGCACCTTCTCCTTATTCAAAAACTATTTCTGTTTTCCTCGAACGCAAAAAACAAAGAAAAAAATAAAAAAGGGGGGGGGGAGGAACCCTACTTAGCTCAACAGCTCCCTCGTGTCCATGGAAGACCGTAGGGTTGCATTTCATGAATCCCGAAAAGGTACATTCTCGAGCAGCTGGCGCCCCACCTTGGCCCCCAGCTTCGTTGTTTCCTTGTCCCCTTGCATTTACCTGCCTTTCTCGCTCTGCCTCCACAGCCGCATTGACCCTCTCAGTGATGAGTCGCTCAATCGCAGCTTGGTTCATTGCTTTTGGTGCCATGATTCTATCACAACACAAAGAAAGTCTCAATGAGTATTTATATAATGACATAATCGCATCATATACAAGTGAACCAATAATAACAACAATCACAACAACATCAAGTAGTAAATCAAAAGATAGCCATTGTCATCATTCATTACCAAAAAGAGTTGATACATAGGTGCATTGTTTCACAAAATGATATAAATCGTTACAACCAATGGCATCAATTCACTAACTGAAGATTCAGTTTAGTGGTTACAAAACAAAAGATGCTACTAATAAAATTAAACTACTAAGAGTCACGAGGTGGAGATCCTTGTGGCTCAGATGGTGAAGTCTCCTTCTGGGTAGGTGAATCATCATTATCAGTAGCAGGAGCAGTGGCAGCATCACGTGCGGCAATATACGGATCTCTAGGATCATTATGAGTAACAGGAGCCAATAGAGTCTCAGGTAGAGCATATGGCGGCTCTTGATACTGCAGACGCGGTGGTAAAAGATTCTCAACCGTAATAGACCAACGTCTCAAGTGATGGTAATGCCATGTCGCACGATCAAGCTCTCTCCAAGCATCTCTAGTGCGGTTTTCACTGCAGTCTAACATCATCTTCAGTTGTTTATTATCGGCACGCATATCATCCTCCTCAATATGCCGAACCCTGCGATGTAGTGCCTCCAGGTCACTCCTAATGTGTCTTGGAGTGAGATCCTCGGGGTTATGACCAGTAGCAGCAGCAGATGATGACGATCCCGTCCAAACCTGAGTGTCATTGAAAAGTCTCTTAAGTGCTGTTAGTCTGCCAGTACCGATGGTAACAGCCTCAGGTACAGGATTAGCAGGGACAGGAGGTAGTATGGGTGCAACTTTAGCCTCGGCCTCAGCCTCAGCCTCAGCCTCAGCATCAGCCTCAGCCTCAGCCTCAGCCTCAGACTCGGAGTCCGATGCAGGTGGCGGAGGGTAAAGTGGGTCCGCCCCCTGATAAGGAAGTATCCATTCTGGGCCGTCCCATTGTTCATGAGCTTC